>BSBK01013537.1:0-64474 GCA_027943335.1 Chamaecyparis obtusa | reverse complement strand
ATTTATATTCTAGTGGAAAATATTATAATAATTAATATATCTCTATATTTTAATGAAATAATTCATTATTTGCTAACCTCCTTTTATGATTCTCAATCTAATGGAGGAATCACTTACCCTCACCTTAAAAATTTCAAACTTATAGGAGTGGGAATACGATTCAGTCCTTCTTTCCATTTAATAAGTATGGAACAAGGGAGATAGAGTATGTTTTTTGTATTTTTTTCTTTTCTTTTATCTCTAGCTTTAAAAAGCAAAGAACCATGGAAAATCGAAAAAGCTATCCAAAAGGTGAGCTAACAATATCTAAAAAAATTTCAGACATAGGGAATAATTAGTCAGAGGTATGAACAATTTTATAATTTAGCTTTGGTTATTATTTATGATATGAAATATTTTACAAATTCAAAATTGAAAAATAAACCAATCTCTTGTAGCATTTCACAAATGGATTACATACTTGATATGATTTAATATTTTACATGCATTGTTATCTATATTTGAGCATTAAGTGTTGTCATTAGTATCAAATTGGATCGATTGGTTATCTATGCTAATCAGTCAGTAAAAGAAAGAGCCATGCTACAATATGCTAGTCGGTTAATCAAACAAGCCTTCATATTGAGTATTCATAAGGCAGTACCAAGAGCTAAATGGAAACAGGGTTAACCTTGCACTAAAGAAGTTTTACTAAATAATAGAGTATACCGATACCGTGCGTCAGTTAACAGTGAGCAGACTGGACACCAAGCACCATTATATACACTGAACAACATTGATGATGTTTAGAGAGCGATCTAGGAAATTACATAGTAATTACTTTTGGAACATTTATATATGTAAATGGTTACAACAGATTGACAAAAGATTTTACCAAGATCGAGGGTTATTTATCATGATGTAATCATTAAATATAATGATGATGTCTATGTAATTGTTTGATCTAGGTTAATTTCATACGCCGTAGATCTTATATTTTCCTAAGGAGATGTAAACCTAATTAGGTCATGTAAATCATAGCATTTAGCTATATATTTGTAATTGTTTGTATTTGACAAGTATGTGTGTGGACAAGAGGATGAAGGAAGAGTGAGATCTGGAAGTATTAGCCACCTTCAAGACATCAGAATTTAGACAAGGTTTGCCTGATAGGACAGATAACAGTTTATTCAGAATCAGTCAACACTACAGAGCAGACCAATGAATAATCTAATACACAAAAAGGTGATATTCATTCAATACTTCATAGATCTATTTTAGACAAAGTTTAGTTGTCAATTTTCAGATACCCTACTGTTATTCTGTAATCATTGTAATAGAAGTTTTATAAAATCTCTTAACAGAGTAGACTTAATGGTTTTGTTGTAAATCTCTTAACCGAGTACACACTCAAGAAGTGTTGTTCAAATCCTTTAACTAGGTAGATCTATTCATTCTTATTATTACTCCTAACAGGTTAAGATAACTAGAAGTGGTCAAAACTTGTAGCCTTAAAACAGACATACTTTATTATCTACAATAGTGAAGAATTTTTGGGTGTCATCCCCACTGCAGTTGTTACCTTCTGACAAGGATTTTTGCGTGACCAAAATACTTGTGTTATGTGATTGAATTATTGTTTGTTTTCATGCAATTTCCATTTATAAATCGATAGAATGAATGATGCATACAATGGTTTCAATTGGATATATCAATTACTACTTTTGCAAATTGAGTATTCAGTTAAAAATTATTTGAGGGCACTGATTCACCCCTCCCCTATGAGTCCCTTATCTTTCCATTCCAATAATTGTTATCAAAGTGAGATCTCGTAAAAGTGAGATCTCGTATTGGAAGGTTTAACCACTGAAGAGGAAAGATCTAAACATGGAGAGATACGAGTTGTACAAAACTATAGAGAATCAAAAGTTTCAGATGTAGATCCTTTTTTACAAATACAAGCTAGCTAAGAATGAATTGAAAAAGTTACTGGTACAAAGAAAAGACATGGCTATTCGGTAATGTGAGACAAACTATCATGAATAAGACATTGATGACCTATTTGAGAATATTGGTTCTAGTTCAGGGAGTATATCTAAGAATTTTGAGAGTGCAATTTTTGATTTAAATCGATTAGATAAAGTTTTGGTTAATAATTTGTAAATCGTATTGAAAAGATAAATGAGTCTATAAACCTCAAAACCTTTAGGATTAGAGTTTTTGGGAATTAATGCGATAAATATATTATTAATTTATTGGAGAATCTTACCTAAGTTCCTCATGCCTTGAAGGGCTACAACCACCTCATCACCAATAAAGTCCTAGCATTGCCGTAGAAAAAGGTAGGGAACCTAGCATTCAAAAATTTATTAAGATCGTGAGTAATAATTTTTGGGATATTTCTCACTATTTCATTTTGAGCCAATCTATTTGAACCATCTATGTTATTTAGGATATTTTCAAAGTGAACCAAAGCTGCTGATGCTATATCTTTAGGGTCTTCTACTATCGTCCCATTTTATTTCTTGAGCTAAGTAATTTTATTAAAATTGCATTTAGTTGTAGAGTTGTTACGAAAAAAATTAGTATTTTTATCTCACGATGCTAGCCATACATCTCTAAATCTCTATTTTTCCAATGAGTCTTCTTTAGCTAGTATATCCTCGTAACAATTTAGCAATTCCTTTTATTTGGAATAGGATTCAAAATTCATACCTATTATAATAATTTTCTCATTAAGATCTCCTAACTATTTCTCAATACGCTATTTGGAGTCAAATGTATTTAAAAAATGCTCTTTGTTCCACCTAATTAATTGTTGTTTAATCTATTTAAGTTTAGAGATTAATACAAAGGTTTTAGATCCTTTAAAACTATTTTCATTCCACCATTCTTTAATTTTAAGCAAGTAGTTTTCATCTTTCAGCCACATTCATTCAAATTTGAATGGATTCTTCTTAGGCACTATGTCTTCTTCTAAAATCAGACTTATGGGGAAATGATCAAAACTAGAGATAGCTTCAATATGTGATTTAAAACTTAGCTTAAATCTAGATAAATTACAAATGAAAAAAAACCTATCTAATTTTTTAGAAATATATTTAGTATCTACTCTTTTATTAGACCATGTGAAGGTTCCATTATCTAGGGGAATATCTAAACAATTAATTAATTGAATCCAATCTCTAAATTCTATAATTTTTTGAGTAGTTATCTTTGAACCTCTAGATTATTTATTGATATCTAAGATAGCATTGAAATCCCCAACCATAAAAAAATAAATATTTTAATGGGTATTGAATAAATTCTCAATCTCTTTCCAAACTATCCTCTTATCCTGAAGGAATTTGGGACCATATATTTTAACAATGTAAAATTCCAACTTACTATTAAGATAAATTATTTTGGCAACCATCCAATGAGAATTAGAGACGATGACCTCTAGAGAGATAAGCCTAGGATTCCAAATAAAGGCTAAACCTCCTGACGCTCCTAAAGAATCTACTCCTTTAACTTCCCAAATACATAATTTCTTACTAACATTTGTTTACCCATCTTGCCCTAATTTAGATTCTTGAAGAAAAAACAATGGAGCTTCTGTTGGGAGTTCCCTTTGATCTTCACTTGTAGATTTATACTTTGATGGATAAATTTTAAAATAACCTTGACTCTATCACCACTCCAAAGTCTACAAGAAAGAGGGCCAATTAACAAGGATCAAAAGAGATCCTCCTACACTTTGAGCCTCAATGCTCAGGCGGGTTTACCCTTGATTCACTTCTTGAAAGGAATCATGAAATGATATACAACTATATACTCTTTACTAATTGCTTTAAAATTTTATCATTTGAATGTTTGTGTGTGTGGTTGATGACAATGAAATGCCTCCAGAGGATAGACCAGTGCCTTAACCTAGGGCAAATAGTCACCCAATTACATACATCAACTGAAAAACTTAACTCAAACACAATTGAATCTAGGATAAGTGCTTTGCCTATTACCCCTCTCCCTCAGACACAAGGACATCAGATTCCTACTTGGTTGCAAACTCACTGAACCCACCCAAAAGACTTTAATCCTAACTTTGTTAGGAGCTCAAAGATGACTTCACAATAATCTTTGTTTACCATATGCTAACACACTTTGTGACATTAACATATATGAGCTTAGAACCGAAACAAGAAGACATACACAAATGCAAGATTGGAACTCAATAGTATTTTCATTAACATATTCATGATCAATATAAAATCAAAACAACACTAAGATAGGAAAAGATACAAAATCTAGCTCCTCTATCAGTAAAACACTATCAACAACTAGCTGGGACCAAAGAAATTTTGGAACCCTTACAAAATAAAAATTTCTACCACTTATACTCCCTAGTCATCTTGGAATTCTCAAAGAGAATGCAACAAGCTATAGATGACTTAGGGTTAGGGTTTCAACCACCCAACCAATTGGAAATGGTCGTAAAGTTATTACAGGGGTGGAAACCCAGGCAACCAAGAGAAAGAAAATCTTGGAATGATCCTCAATCATGAAAAATTCTCTGAGAAGGTACTGAGAATCATGAACAATGCCTAAATGTCAACCCTGAAACACACCTTGAGCATAAAACCACATAGTACAAACCTTGCAGATGATCACTCAACACCCTAGACCACACTGGAACAGCAAGTGCCACCAAACCAATTGAAATTAGCTATTAAAACCATAAATTCTAGTACTTCCTGTCGCTAGAAACCCTCCACAAATTCAAATTTGAAATCAAATGGATACTTTCAAGCGCCAATAGAAAATTAGCAGTTGAAATTTAAATCTCCATCAACTTTAAGTCCTAATCGTTAGATCTCTCTTTTTCGCGGTCTTTATGACTTATCTCTTAAAAGGGGCCCCAGTCAAATTTAGCGAACTGGCGAAAAAGGCTTTCGTTAGTTCATAAAACACTTTTTACTTCCACCAAATGATTTAGCAATTACATGAGATTGTTCGTTGAATTGCCAGTCAACTTGGAGAACCACCATTTTGTTAGGAATAAGGTGTCTCAACCTTGGATAATTCCTATTCTTATTATTTGTTTTGTAAATGTATTTTTTGCAAATAATGTAATTAAGTGTGAGTGTACATGTCTAGTTGGCATGTTGATGTGTCACTCCACTTGATGTGTCAGCATCTTGTGCGTAAGGAGATCATGACTGAAATGGTCATGACGGATTCCTATGATGCGTAAGAACTATTTAAGGAATGTGCTATGACAAGTGTAAGAGCATCTTATGACTTGGGCCTATTTGGGCACCCAAGAAGAAGTGGTTGGTGTGTGTAAGTGAATATGCCAAAAATAGGTTGGTATGCCAGATTCTCTTACACTTCTCTTGTGACCATTATTTTTGGCAGATTCTATGACAAGCTATCATAGTCTATTCTAGGGATGGATGCCTATTCTTGGGATTGCATGTAACAACCATGTACATGTGGCTTTGTGCATGGGTCTTGGTGGTTGTGCCTATTTTTGGGTCCAGAGGAGTCTATATATATGATGCTGCTCCTATGGGAGAGATATAATAGAAGTTTAAGTCTTGTTGGCTTTGTCTCTCATTTCCTGAAAGAACTTGCATTGCAAGTGTATTGTAATCTTTGTGTTGAAGATAATACATTGTGCAGGTTTTGGAGTGGTGGGGTTTTTTACCGAAAGGTTTTCCCCAGGGTATATCATTGTGTCATTCTCTATTTTTCTGTATGTATGGTATATGGTTGCAATATCTTTGTTAAAGTAGTTAACGAATTTGAAATTGTAAGGATTTATAAGAATTTGCACAATACTCTCCTATAGAGATTAGCGTAGGAAGCTATTTCCGCACCTGAGTTTCCTTACAAGTGGTATCAGAGCCTGATCAACTTTTGATCCTAGTTGTTGGGTAGGGTTTTTTGAGCTAATCTCAAGTTTGAGTGGGATTTTTTTGCAGAGCATTCTGAATCTTATTTGTAGATTGAGATGGCAAGTTCATCATATGGAAGAATGGAGGTGGAGAAATTTAATGGCACTAATTTCGAGTTGTGGAAACTCAAGATGGAAGACATGTTGGAAGATCATGACTTATGGGAAGTGACTTCAAGTGCTACAAGACCAGTAACTATAGCTCAAGCAGATTGGGATATCAAAGACCGTAAAGCTAAGGGTCTCATAAGACTCTGTTTAACCGATGCAGTCCTTCTAAATGTTCTAGATGAGAAAACCGCAAATAGTTTGTGGGAAAGACTTGCGGCTGTGTATCAGGCCAAATATCTGGTGAACAAGTTGTTCCTGAGGAAGAAGTTGTACTCTCTGTGAATGGAGGAAGGTGGATCTTTAACGGATCATTTAAATGCATTTAATCTGCTGGCTGCACAATTGACATCAACTGGTGTCAAGTTAGAGGAGGAGGATTGTTGCTACACACTTTTGTGTTCTTTACCAGATTCATGGGACCATCTTGTGATGGCTCTCGAAAGAACTTTAGTCACCTTCAAAATGGATGATGTGGTGTCTTTGCTGCTATCAGAGGAGATGTGGAGAAAGGCTTCCATTTCAAAAAAAGAAGCCCTTGCTGTTTGTGGGAGATCCACTGAAAGAGGGAAGAAAAATGACAATAAGTCTGACAATAAGGGTAGATCCAAATCCCGTGGGAAGTCAAAGACTTCCAATAAGTCTAAGGCAAAATGTTGGAACTGTGATAAATCTGGGCACTTCCGTAAAGACTACAAAGAGCTGAAGAAGAAGAAGAAAGGTTCAGATTCAGCTTCAGAAAGATCTCAAGAAGATGGTGATGCATTGATCGCAGCTTTGGCAGCCCATGTATCTGATGATGTGTGGTTGGTTGACTCGGGTGCATCTTTTCACATGACCTCTCATCGAAACTGGTTCTCAAAATATGAAGAGTTCGATGCTGGAAAGGTGTACTTGGGTGATGATTCTCACCTAAAGATAGTTGGACACGGAAGGGTCACTATCAAATTTCTTGATGGACGAGTAAAGGGAATCAATGGAGTTATGCACATTTTGGGTTTGGCATGAAACCTATTATCTGTAAGTATGCTGAATGATGTAGATGTGCAAGTTGTTTTTTCGAAAGAAGGATGCAAGATGATGAGAGGATCGATAGTGCTTGCAAGGGGTACTAGGAGAGGTACCTTATTTCAGCTAGATGCATGTATTCCTCTATGTAATAGTTCTTCATCCTCACCATCTGAATAAGTAGTGAAGAAGTCTGTGGCTATTGGTTCTGATGGTAGTGCAAACACTTTGGAAGGTAAGCTTCTTGCAGAAAAGACAATGTTGTGGCATATGAGATTTGGCCACATTGGTGAAAAGGGTCTCAGAACCCTAAAAAATACAAATCTCATTGAGGGGTTAAATGATTACAATCTTGAGTTCGACTTCTATGAACACTGTGTCTATGGTAACCAAAATCGTGTTTAGTTTTACTCTAGTTCTCACAAATCTTTTGATGTTTTGGATCTTATTCATTCTGATGTATTTGGTCCTGTAAAAGTTCCTTAAATCTCCAAGTCTATATTTTTTGTATCTTTCATAGATGATTATAGTAGAAGCACGTGGATTTATTTCCTTAAAAGTAAGACACAAGTCTTTAGTTGGTTCAAGGAATTTAAAGCTCTTATAGAGAATCAGACTAGTAAGAAGATTAAGTGTGTGAGAACTAACAATGGTGGTGAGTTTTGCTCAGCAGAGTTTGAACAGTTCTGTAAAGAACAAGGTATCAAGAGGCATAAGACAACTCCTTATACCCCATAGAAAAATGGAGTTGTAGAGAGAATGAACAGGACACTGATGGAGAAGGCTAGGAGTATGCTTAGTGGAGCTGGTTTAGAACAAAGGTTTTGGGCCAAAGCTGTGGCCACTGCTTGCTATCTAGTTAACAGATCTCCTACATTAGCCCTTGTTGGTAAGACACCCATTGAGGTGTGGTCTGGTAAGAAGCCTTCAATTAGACATCTTCATGTTTTTGGTTGTGAAGCTTATGCACATGTTCCAAAGGAGAAAAGATATAAGTTGGAAAACAAAGTCGTTAAATGTATTTTCATCGGATATAGTGCTGGTGTGAAAGGATACAAGCTTTGGGATCCTGTGACTAGTAAGGTGTTGTATAGTAGAAATGTTATTTTCAGAGAGCTAACATCTTCTCCTATTGTGCTACAACTAGATGAAAAAGAAAAGGAAAAAGATGTTGTTTAGTTGCCTCCTACCCCTGAGAAGACTAAACAGAGAGACCATGTTGGGTCTAATGATGAGGAGAGCTCTAGCAGCTCTGATAGTTCAGAAGAAGAGGAAGAACAACCTCAACCGCAGCCCTTGAGGAGATCCATGAGAGAAAAAAAGCAACCAGAAAGGTTTGGTTATTCTATGTTAGATTCCAGTTGTGCCTTTGCTTTGATTACTAACACTGATGAGCCTAGATTTGTGAAAGAGGCTTTGGGCATGGAAGATGCAGGTTCCTGGATTGAGGTTGTGGATGATGAGATGGCTTCATTGGAGAAAAACAAAACTTGGAACCTTGTACCTTTGCCTAAAGGGAGAAAATCTATTGGCTGTAAATGGGTGTTCAAGAAAAAATTCTATGCAGATGGCAGTGTTGAAAGGTATAAAGCTAGATTGGTTGCAAAGGGGTATTCACAGGTAGAGGGAATAGATTATGGTGAAATATTCTCTCCTATTGCAAAGTTGACATCCATTAGATTTCTATTATCTCTTGCTGCATCATATGATTTAGAGATAGAATAAATGGATGTGAAGATAACTTTCCTTCATGGTGATTTGGAGGAAGAGATTTATATGTCACAGCTTGAGCACTACATTGTTAAAGGTAAAGAATCCTTAGTTTGCAGATTAAAAAAATTTCTATATGGTTTGAAGCAATCTCCTAGGATGTGGTACCTTAAGTTTGATGCCTTTGTGTTGTCAATTGGATTTGTAAGATCAAAATTAGATCATTGTGTTTATTTCAGAGTTGAAAATGATCGCCTTCTTATTATTGCATTATATGTTGATGATATGTTGCTGTTTGGGAAGGGTAAGGGTATGATTTCTGATTTTAAATCTCAGTTGTCAGCACAGTTTGAGATGAAAGATCTTGGGGCAGCTAGTTACATCTTGGGTATGGAAATCAGTAGAGACAGGTCTAACAGAAAACTTTGGTTGAGTCAGAGTAAGTATGTGAAGTCTGTGTTGGATAGGTTCAGCATGGTAGATTGTAGACCACTATGCGTTCCTATTTCTATGGGAACAAAGTTATCTGTAGATGATTGTCCAAAATCTCCTAGTGAGGTGGAGGACATGAGTAGAGTACCTTATGCTAGTGCAGTTGGCAGTCATATGTATGCTATGGTCTGTACTAGACCAGACATTGCCCAAGTAGTGGGAGTCCTGAGTCGGTTTATGGCTAATCCTAGATGGGTACATTGGGATGTAGTTAAGCGAGTATTTAGATATTTGAGGGGTACATCAGATTAATCCATATGTTATCATGGTAACTCTTCTAGATCTCCGCATTCAGTTTGTATTCGTGGGTTTGTGGATTTAGATTGGGCAGGTGATATTGACAGAAGGAGATCCACCAGTGCTTATGTGTTCACTATGTTTGGTGGTGCCATCAGTTGGATGAGTAAGCGAAAACCTATGGCTGCTTTGTCCACTATAGAAGCTAAGTACATGGCTGCTACTCATGCTTGTAAAGAAGCCATTTGGCTTAGAAGATTGTGTTCTGATGTTGGTGTTGATGTAGAACAAATTACTATTTGGTGTGATAGTCAGAGCGCTATTTGCCTTGCAAAGAATCCAACTTTCCATGCCAGAACAAAGCACATTGATGTGCAGTTTGACTTTGTGAGAGATATGGTGGAAGATGGAAAGGTAAATTTGGAGAAGGTAGATACTATGAAGAATGTTGCAGATGCATTAACAAAACCAGTGGGCACTGAGAAGTTCAGATGGTGTTCGGAGTCTATGGGCCTTTTGGCCTATAGCGGTTAAAGTTCCTGTTATGTTCTTGTTGCTCTTACAAGGTGTTCGACAAGTGGGACAATGTTAGGAATAAGGTGTCTCAACCTTGGATAATTCCTATTCTTATTATTTGTTTTGTAAATATATTTTTTGCAAATAATGTAATTAAGTGTGAGTGTACATGTCTAGTTGGCATGTTGATGTGTCACTCCACTTGATGTGTCGGCATCTTGTGCGTAAGGAGATCATGACTGAAATGGTCATGACGGATTCTTATGATGCATAAGAACTATTTAAGGAATGTGCTATGACAGGTGTAAGAGCATCTTATGACTTGGGCCTATTTGGGTGCCCAAGAAGAAGTGGTTGGTGTGTGTAAGAGAATATGCCAAAAATAGGTTGGTATGACAGATTCTCTTACACTTCTCTTGTGACCATTATTTTTGGTAGATTCTATGACAAGCTATCATAGTCTATTCTAGGGATGGATGCCTATTCTTGGGATTGCATGTAACAACCGTGTACATGTGGCTTTGTGCATGGGTCTTGGTGGTTGTGCCTATTTTTGGGTCCAGAGGAGTCTATATATATGATGCTGCTCCTATGGGAGAGATATAACATAAGTTTAAGTCTTGTTGGCTTTGTCTCTCATTTCTTGAAAGAACTTGCATTGCAAGTGTATTGTAATCTTTATGTTGAAGATAATACATTGTGCAGGTTTTGGAGTGGTGGGCTTTTTTACCGAAAGGTTTTCCCCAGGGTATATCATTGTGTCATTCTCTATTTTTCTGTATGTATGGTATGTGGTTGCAATATCTTTGTTAAAGTAGTTAACAAATTTGAAATTGTAAGGATTTATAAGAATTTTCACAATACTCTCCTATAGAGATTAGCGTAGGAAGCTGTTTCCGCACCTGAGTTTCCTTACACATTTTTCTTCATGAATGAGTGAAACCCATGAAATTTGTCGAGCCGCTAAACATATTTATCCAGACCGCTAGACCTTAGACCCCACTAGTGGGTCCACACTATGCTAAATGTTATTTTATCATTCACTGCAACTGCCCAGTCATGACTGACAGGACCCACAAACCCTCAGCATCTAATCAAACGACTGGCGCAAGATCACATGGGGTTGTAATATTCCATGCAATCATGTGAAAACAACATGATCTTTCTTTACTCAATCACTTGAAGAATCTAGCCTGACTAACAAACTGCCACTGTATTACATCGTGAGCCAATCATAAACCACCAATTGTACCAACGTGTCATTGGACCCACAAAGAGATAAATCCCACCTGGAAGATCGGATGAACAATGCATCATCGCATGTGTTAGAAGAAAGCCTTAAGAACATATGCCAACCATTGATGCTCTGACATGTCAGGACCCCTATGACAGACACACTAGCAACTAGATCCCACTGAAACATCTAGGAAATATTTGAAATCAATGATCATTGCATGATCGCAAGGGGATGGAATATTCCATGCTATCATGCAAAAACCACATAATCCTCAGGAAACTGACAACATGAACCCACCTAGGCTCACTGATGCCACTTCATTAAATCCATCGGCTAATGAGGAATCGCCAATTGTGCCTAGGTGTCATCCTAGACTCAAAATTTGAAACGCCACAACCGTGGAAGAATCAATAGCCGTCACAAGATCTCAGGCCTCTGATAGAACCCATAAGATTATACGTCATTCATCGATTCACTAATAGGATCAGGGCCCACTGACACATCTGAAAGCTCAGGTCCCACTAACAGGACTCCACCTCATACTACGTGGACCAATAAGAAACCTTCAAATCAAAATACCTGGCAAGTGGACCCACATGAGAAAAAGGCTACATCATCAGGAAAGATCAATGATCAGTGCAAGATCTCAAGCCTCTGACACATCGCATGATAACTTACGCCAACCATCGGATGGAGACGGTGTCAGAGAGGGGCCCAGGAGAAAAACTAAGCCAAGACATAGGATAAATTAAAGGCGTGGGACTTAGGAAAATTAAAAGGGGACCCGTCGACACATGAAACCTAATAGTGAACACGGTAAAGTTGGTCATTTTAAATGACACATGCAAAATATAAGGTTTTAAGTGACTCGTGAAAAGGTAACATGAAAATAAAATTGGGCCAAGGCAATTTTAAAATTAAGGACCCAACGGCTAGATTTTGAATATTTTTTGCCAAGGGTTTAGCTGGAAACATGAAAAACATTACAAAGACTGGGGGAAGAGAGAAAGAGCCATGAAATTTTTGGCATGTGCTAATAGTAGCTTTGTTTGGGGATGTATGCCTCCTATAGGCATAGCAAGGACTTAGAATCACTGGTTTAAAGCAGACCATCCCACTGGAAAAATTGCAGACAACAGAGAACAAACAAGGCAGAATAGGCAACAGGACCAAAAAATGATAGACCAGGACAAAATAGGGCAAAGGCAAGCAAATTATTTACAAAATTTACAAAATGTACAAACCTAACTACTGTTCATGGAAAACAAAATACCTCAATTGAAGTATTTCTTCAAGAATTGTCCATGAACTGGAAATTCCTGAATATCACCATTTAATTCTTTGATAATGTATGAATCTTGGCCCCATTTCTCATGAATTAGATATGGCCCTAGCGAGATGGGATCAAATTTACCATGTTTCCCCTTATCCTCCAGTTTGGCATTCCAAACTAACACCAAATCACCATGTTTAAACTTTCTCTCAACAGTCTTCTTATCATATAAATTCTTAACCTACAATTGCAATTTGGCATTCCTTGCAACTGATTCTCTTCTAGTCTCATCCAACTTAATGAGGTCCTCAATTCTCAACTGCATCTCATCATCTATGTCATCATCATATAGCTGAACAAATTTATACATTTCCAATAAGTTATTCTAAGGTATTCTTGCATGAATTCCATATACTAGGTCAAATGGTGCACAACCAATTGCCCTCTTCACAGTTACCCTATCAGCCCATAGAGCTAATGGCAGCTTTGAATTCCATTCCCTCTTATTCTTTTCAAGAATTCTCTTTAATATTTTAATCAAACTCTTATTAGTAGATTCTGCCTGACCATTTCCTTGTGGATGATAAGGTGAGGAATTAGAAATCAGAATTCCCAAACCTTTGCAAAAGTCCTTATATTCAGCAGACCTAAAACACATGGCATTATCACTTACTATTCTCTCAGGGCACCCAAACCTTATAACAATATTATTCATCATAAAATCAATTACCACCTTACTAGTTGCATTTCTTGTAGGTATAGCTTCTACCCATTTTGTAAAGTAATCAGTGGAAACTAAGATCCATGAGTGTCCTCCACTTGACTTGTTTGGTATCTCCCCTATGAAATCAATTCCCCATTGTTGGAAAGGAGCCTGAACTTCTATTGGTTTTAATGGTACATTTCCTAAAAATTTAAGTTTACCAAAGAACCTTTGACAAGCATCACACCTCTTCACCAACTATTCTGCATCCTTGAAGATTGTGGGCCACCAGAATCCTACTCTCAAGATCTTATGAGTAGTTGTTTTACCCATATAATGCCCACCACAAAATCCATCATGCATTTCTTTCAACAACTTGTTAGCCTGATCTTCATCTACACATTTCAAAAGTATGCAATCTAAATTCTTTCTATACAACTTACACTTCACAATTACATACTTGATGGCCTGTAATTTTAATGTCCTTTTCTGATTATCATTCATGTTATCTAGACATCTCATGTTTCACAAATAATAGATGATATCTTGATACTAGATACAATCATCCATATCACATGTGTAATCAATTTTAGAATGATTTACTTGATTTGCATCAAGATTGGATTGGGCCATTAGTTTTGCCAATCCTTGTCCTCTAACCAACTTAGTAATCTAGACCTCAACATTGAATTCTTGGATCCTATTGATCCATCTGCATCTTCTTCTAGACACCTCTTGCTGTGAGAAAATATCCTTCACAGATGCACTTGGCACAAAAGCAATCACAACTGCTCCCATCAAGTAACACCTAAAAGCCTTAATTGCCTTCACAAGTGCATATGCTTGTTTTTCATTTATGTCATACTTCAATTCTATAGCCTGCAAAGATTTACTGAAAAATGCAATAGGCTGCTCAAAACCATCCTTATTCTTTTGTAACAAAACTACAGCAATAGTGTGAAAAGATGCAAAGGAGAAGATATGCATTGGGACATTATAATTAGGTGCCTTAAGCACTGGTGCATCTTTGATAGCTTGGTTGATACTTTTGAAAGCCTCATAAGGCTCACCCTCCCAATTGATTGTAGATCCCTTCTTCAACATCTTGGAAATAGGTCTAGTAACCTCTGCAAAATTTGTCACAAACCTCCTTAAGAAATTGACCTGACCAAAGAAGGACTGAATTCCTTTAACATTCTTTGGTCTCTAAATTTTATCAATGGCTGCTACCCTCTTAGGGTCAATTCTCACTCCTTTCTTCCCAACTAAGTGGCCAAGCAACTTACCTTCAATGACACCAAAAGCACATTTCCTTGGGTTCAAAGAAATACCAATTCCAAGGCCCTCACAAATATTCTTTCTAAATGAGTGCAATGGTCTTCTTCCTCCTTGGAATAGGCAATTAGATCATCTTGATATACAACAAGGAAATCATTTATGAAATCTAAAAAGGAAACATCCATTGCCCTCTGAAAAGTAGCACCAACATTTGTGAGGCCAAAAGGCATTCTCACATAAACATATGTCCCCCAAGGTGTTGTGAAAGATGTCTTGAATTGCTCTGATTCCTTGACAATGACCTGATTGTAGCTAAAGAAACCATCCATCATAGACATCAATTCAGATGCAGTTACTCTTTGCAACATAGCTTCCATATTGGGTAGACAATAATTATCCTTTAATGAGCTGATGTTCAGATTCCTGAAGTCCACACAAAGCCTAATGTAACCATTCTTTTTTCTCACAGGAACAAGGTTTGACACCCAAGAAGAATACCTTATAGGCTTGATAATTCCAGCATCTCTCAGCTTCATTAACTCTTCTTGCATCTCGGGTGCCAAAGTGGGATTAATAGGCCTTTGTTTTTGTCGGAAAGGTTTAGCATCTTCTTTCAATGGAATAATATGTTGAAACAAATCTTCTCTACAAACCTTAAGGTCATCATATGACCATGAAAAAACATGCCTGAATTTTCTCAATAATTCAATCAAAGATTTCTTTACCTTTTGAGACATATCTCTACCAATGTATACCTTCTTAGGTGCCTCATGTGTTCCAAGATTTATCTCCTCTAGATCATCATGATCTTCTCTTTTGATATTCTTTTGAACTCTATCCTAGTTATCAAAGATAGTCTCCAAAATAACAAGCCCCTTGGGCACCTTGTTAGTTCTAAGCTGAATGACCTCATTGCCAAAGACAACCTCCCTTCCTTCTACCAACTCAACCAAGGCTAAAAAATCAAATTCCTAACCATGATATTGATCCTCACAAACCATAAACTTCAAGATATCATTATCATCATCAAAAACTTGCCAATTCTCAATATTATCTGGTATGCTAGGCCTAGCCTAAATTTCAACTTTAGAGATACCAAAAAATGTAATATCATTGGGATTGATTGCAATATTGGCTAACAAGTCAGCCATCTTATTGTTACTCATATCCTTCCACTCAATATTGAAGGCATCAAAATGTTCAATCAAATCCCAAACTGCATTCCTATATTGTTTCAACCTCTTATTCTTGGAAGCATATACTGACTTGACTTGGGACACCACCAACTCAAAATCACCAACAACACTTAAACACTTAATACCATGCTTTTGTGCCAACCTCAATCCTAACAACAAAGCCTCATATTCTGCTATATTTTTGGTACAAAAGAAATTCAATGTGAAAGAAAATTTGTAGGTATTTCCATCAAGAGAAATAAGTAAAATACCTACTCTTGCACCATCTTTGCAATTTGCACCATCAAAGTACATTACCCACAAATCACCCTTCACAGAATTAGCACTTACCTCAATAGAGATAGGTGAAAAAATAGGTTCCTCTTCAAATACATGGATCTCTGCCCTAAAAGCATTAATATCAGTATCCACAAAACATGTAGTTTCATTATCAATATTTCTCTCAATCATGTGGCATACTCTTGGCTCTCATTTAATCTTGACAAACTGATCATGAATCTTGAAAGTGGGATAGGACAGATCACACTGTAAACTTCCACCCATGGTAGCACTCCACCTTCTAGATAGTAGCATCCCATAATGAGAAGGGATGTCCACTACCAAAACACTCATTGTCAACTCTTTCTTTGGGTATGCTGCCAACCTATATGGCATTTCATTGATAGTCCCAATAGCTAGTACCTCCCTCTGATCCATTACACAACATCTGCCTTGCACTGTATGAACTTTAAGGCCCAACTTCTCCATGATTTTGAAAGGCATGACAGTATTAGAGGCACCACTATCAATCATACAATTTCTCAACTTCATTCCATTCACAAGAACACTTAAAAACAATGGATCAATATTTTTAAGGCTGACATTGACAAAACTATCCAAGTATATTGGAAGAATTTGAGACACAATTCCCTGAGTAGAAACACCTTACAAATATTTATCCTAAGATCCATTGCGTACAACATCATGGTTATGAACATTACCTACCCATGCAATAGCTCTATCTTTGTGTTCAGGGATCCTCAACAATTCTGACAATGGAACCTTAATTGTAATTTGGGACAATACATATAACATATCAATAGCAGTAGAAGAAGGAATCTCAATCTCCACTGCCTTAATATCCTTTTTCTTATCTGACACATTAGATGTATTGGCCACCCTCAATTTTTCAATCTTAACCATTGTGTTAAATGGCTTCTCAATCTCACTAGAAATCTTTTCAACTCCAACTCCCTTAGGCTCACAATTCTTACCTTTTACATTCTTGAATTTCACCATGTGATCACCTTTTGATTTGTTCTCATTAGTCTCTCCAGAGTTGGTACTCTTTATAAACATTACTATAGCTTTCTCATTTGTATTCCGTGCCACCATGCCTCTAGTTTGCACTTGGGCAATCATTTTTGTAGTAATCCTATCCATCTCTTCTTTAGAAGGTCTTCTCAAATTTACTAGCTTAGAAGAAGAGTTCATATTACATGTCTTCTTATCAATGTCTTCACTATCAGAAAAAACTTCTTGATGGAAAAGGGCTTGATTGTGTCTCTTCACATGTACATTTGCCTCTTCATCAAAATTAGAATCATCTTCATATCCTAGATATGAAGAAGCCATGCTGCATCCAACATCATCTTGATCTTCTTCTTGATCTATCTCCTCATTGCCACAATCCTGATTTGCAACCATAGAATGTGCAACCACACAATGCTCTGCAGAATGAGGGGACTAGCATGCAACACACCAAGGTATGTCCTCCATGACATTTATTGAAGCCTTTTGTAGAGGGCGAGGGAAACCTCTATCATTGTTTCCTCTTATAGTAGGGACAATAGGCTTGCCATCCTTCCATTGGGTGTTGTAGGGGTAGTTCTGCAATCTATTCTACTTACTAAAATTGTTGTTGAACTGAGGCCTCTCATTGGCAGGAGCACTAATGTTCCTGTTTGCAGGTGCCTTCAAATCCTTCAATGCATTAAGCACCTTATCCAATTTATCTTCCTCTTGCCTCCTAGCTCCAACATTCTTATCATTTTCCCTTTTGTATTTATTATCCCCAAACAACTTTGGGTCATCTCTCTTTCCACCCAATTTTCTTGATATTTTCATATTGTTCTCAATATTGATAGCAATCCTAAAAGCATCCCTAAGAGTTCTTGGTTCTTTTTCCCTCAACAAATATCCCATTTTTCCATCAAATGCATTGAAATATGTGGTCGGACGGACATTGTCATCTAACTGCATAACTTGGAACAACTTATGCATACCCTTTTGAAATCTCATGTTGAATTCAGCTACAGATTCATTCTGATTTTTCCTTATGGTATTGAGTACATTCAACATGAAACTAGCATTAGGCCTATCACCATGCTATTCTTTAAAACATCTCTCAAAAGAATCCCAAGTATCAATACATTTGTCAGGAAGTCTCTTAAACCAATCTCTAGCATCCTCCATTAGAGATTGAACAAATAATTTCATGACTACATCCTCATGCTCTACCTCATAATCATTAAGAATATCAAAAAATAATCTAAGATGCTCCTCACAACTAATAGCATTATTACCAGCAAACTTAGGTACCTTATCTCTAATATCATTTGGAAAAGCATTTGAGTAGCTAGGAATTCCATCAAAACTAATTTTCGTATAGCCTTCTAATTGCATAGATCTTCTTTGAAAACTTGAACTAGTATTAACCCTAGGATCAACATTAGCATCTACATTTGACTAACGCCTAGGATCAGCACCTATCCTAGCAGATGAAGAAGGAATTGAACTAGTAGCATTACTAAGTGGAATAGCAGTAGTCATAGATGGCATACCTAGTTCGGTAGCAGATGGGCCAAGAGCATTAGCTGATGAAGCCTTCAAGAACTAGATCTTTCTTCTTTTTTCTGCAATGGAAGCTTCAATTTCAGCCCTCTCTAATTCTCTTGCAAGGTCCTCATCTTCTTTTCTTCTTCTCTCCATTTCTATGTCCTTATTTAAATTGGGTGGTGGGACCCCCGATATTGTCAATGATCTATTTGTTTGATGTCCCACCATCTTTTTCTTTTCTTTCTCACCAGTGACAACATCAGGCCTAGTGATCTCATGCCCATCTTTATCTTTAGGCAAAGGAACATAACTTTGCACCTGTCTAACCACAGGGCCCTCCTTATCAAATTCATGATCTTGCAATAAGTGCTCTTTCTCACTCCTCAAGGCATCAAGATCACCAAAGACATCATGCTGCAAAGTTCTAGGAGCAGAAGAAAGCATCTTGTTTCTCTCCTTCATTTCATTAATCTTTCTAAGGAGAGACTATATTTCTATTAGAGCATTCATCTTTTCAGCCTCTCTCTCCTCTTATAACCTCTAATGTATGGCATCCTGCTCTGCCAACTGCAACCTTAATGCATTTAAATCATCAGGATCTACCATAATGTCATTAGAACCCGATAACACATCTATATCAGAAAGATTTTGATATGGGAAGTGGACTTGCCTTGGTCTCATGGGTTCTCTACTAAAATTATCTTCATCAAGATCTAAATCAATCTCTAGACCCATCTCTCTAGCTTGTTCATCTTGACCTACAGGTAAGGGACCTTTGTCCTGAAATACAGCTTCTGGGGTATCATAAAATCTATCTTCAGAGCGACCGCCATCTGATCTAGAAACTCTATCCTGTGAACCATCCTCACTTGAGGAAACATGCAGTGGTCTACCTCTAGTATTTCTTTGTTCTCTCATGGGAACACTAGTAGACTCATGATTCCTTCTAATCTAACTCTTCCTCTCCTATCTAGGCAATTGCTCTAGAGTGACCTCTGGATTCTTTCTGACATAGGACCTAGTATTCCTCCTCTTGTCCATGATTTACAATATATAGCACTAATTCTAACCTATTTTGAGTCACCACCCACCTAGATGGGAAATCCTTTTAACTGAATACAACATGAAAACAAGAGTGCACTTACAACGTTTATCTCTAGACTCTCCCCAGTAGAGTCACCATTTTGCTGGGAGTTCCCTTTGATCTTCACTTGTAGATTTATACTTTGATGGATAACTTTTAAAATAACCTTGACTCTATCACCACTCCAAATTCTACAAGAAAGAGGGCCAATTAACAAGGGTCAAAAGAGATCCTCCTACACTTTGAGCCTCAATGCTCAGGCGGGTGTACCCTTGATTCACTTCTTGAAAGGAATCACTAAATGATATACAACTATATACTCTTTACTAACTGCTTTAAGATTTTATCATTTGAATGTTTGTGTGTGTGGTTGATGACAATGAAATACCTCCAGAGGATAGACCAGTGCCTTAACTTAGGGAAAAGAGTCACCCAATTACATACATCAACTGAAAAACTTAACTCAAACACAATTGAATCTAAGATAAGTGTTTTGCCTATTATCCCTCTCCCTCAGACACAAGGACATCAGATTCCTGCTTGGTTGCAAACTCACTGAACCAACCCAAAAGACTTTAATCCTAACTTTATTAGGAACTCAGAGATGACTTCACAATACTCTTTGTTTACCATATGCTAACACACTTTGTGACATTAACATATATGAGCTTAGAACCGAAACAAGAAGACATACACAAATGCAAGATTGGAACTCAATAGTATTTTCATTAACATATTCAAGATCAATATACAATCAAAATAACACTAAGATAGGAAAAGATACAAAATCCAACTCCTCTATCAGTAAAACACTATCAACAACTAGCTGGGACCAAAGAAAGTTTGGAACCCTTACAAAATCAAAATTTCTGCCACTTATACTCCGTAATCATCTTGGAATTCTCAAAGAGAATGCAATAAGCTATGGATGACTTAGGGTTAGGGTTTCAACCACCCAACCAACTAGAAATGATTGTAAAGTTATTACAGGGGTGGAAACCCAGGCAACCAAGAGAAAGAAAATCCTGGAATGATCCTCAATCATGAAAAATTCTTTGAGAAGGTATTGAGAATCATGAACAATGCCTAAATGTCAACCCTACAACATGCCTTGAGCAAAAAACCACACAGTACGAACCCTACAGATGATCACTCAACACCCTAGACCACACTGCAATAGCAAGCGCCACCAAACCAATCGAAATCAGCTATTAAAACCATAAATTCTGGTACTTCCTATCTCTAGAAACCCTTTGCAAATTCAAATTTGAAATCAAATGGCTACTTTCAAGTGCCAATAGCAAATCAACTGTCGAAATCCAAATCTCCATCAACTTTAAGTCCTGACCGTTAGATCTCTCTTTTTCGTGGTCTTTATGACTTATCTCTTAAAAGGGGCCCCAGTAAAATTTAGTGAATTGGTGACAAAGGCTTTCATCAGTTTGTAGAACACTTTTTACTTCCCCCAAATGATTTAGTGATTACACAACCTTGTTCGCTGAATCGCCAGTCAACTTGGAGAGCCACCATTTTTCTTCATGAACAAGAAAAACCCATGAAATTTGTTGGGCTGCTAAACATATTTATTTGGACTACTAGACCTTAGACCCCACCAGTGGGTTTGCATTGTGCCACATGTTATTTATCATTCACTGCAACCACCCAATCATGACTAACAGGACCCACAAACCCTCGACATCTAATCGAACGGCTGGCGCAAGATCGCATGGGATTAGAATATTCCATGCGATCATGCAAAAACCACATGATCTTTCTTTACTCTGCCACTTGAAGAATCTGGCCCCACTGACATACTGCCACTGTATTACCTCATGGACTAATCACAGACCGCCAATTGTACCAACGTGTCATTGGACCCACAAAGAGATAAATCTCGCTTGGAAGATCGGATGGAAGGCACATCATCGCATGTGTTAGAAAAAATCCTTAAGAACATACATCAACCATCAATGCTCTAACATGTCAGGACCCCTTTGATAGACACACCAGCAACTAGGTCCCACTGAAACATCCAGGAAAGATTCAAAATCAACGGTCATCGCATGATCGCAAGGGGATGGAATATTCCATGAGATCATGCAACAACCACATGATCCTTAGGCAACTGACAACATGACCCCACCTAGGCCCGCTGATGCCACTTCATTAAATCCATCAGCCAATGAGGAACCACCAAGTGTGCCTAGGTGTCACCCTGGACTCACAATTTGAAACATCACAACCGTGGAAGAATCAATGGCCATCGCAAGGTGGCAGGCCTCCGACAGAACCCATAAGATTATACGTGATTCATCGATTCACTAACAGGATCAGGTCTCACTGACACATTCAAAAAATCAGGTCCCACTAATAGGACTCCACCTCATACTACGTGGACCAATAAAAAACCTTCAAATTAGAATACCTGGCAAGTGGACCCGCATGAGAAAAAGGCTACGTCATCAGGAAAGATCAATGATTAGTGCAAGATCTCAAGCCTCTGACACATTGCATGGGAACTTATGCCAACTGTCGGATGGAGATGGTGTCAGAGAGGGGCCCAGGAAAAAAACTAAGCTGAGACATAGGAAAAATTAAAGGCGGAGGACTTAGGAAAATTAAAAGGGGACCTGCCGACACATGAAACCTAACAGCGAACATGGTAAAGTTGGTCATTTTAAATGACACATGCAAAATATAAGGCTTTAAGTGACCTGTGAAAAGGTAATGTGAAAATAAAATAGGGCCAGGGCAATTTTAAAATTAAGGACCCAATGGCTACATTTTGAATATTTTTTGCCAAGGGTTTAGCCAGAAACATGAAAAACATTGCAGAGACCAGGGGAAGAGAGCAAGAGCCATGAAATTTTTGGCACGTGCTAACATTTTCTAAAGAGGATAAGCTTCTCTTTAAAATGTGTTTGTTAGAGGCATTTAATCCCCTAAAATTCCATAATATTATCTTCATGGTTCCTTGGGAAGGAACTTCCCCTTCTTTGTATTCATAATATAAGTTATCTTAACTTGTCCTAAGGCCGTACCATATTTCTATGTAATCTGTGATAATGACTTCATGCCTCTCTTAATAGAGAGTTTAGGAAAGGAAGGTGACATTTTTTCCAATAACACGAGTAAAGAAACCTAACTTCCTATCCTTACTTGGTTCTTGATCAGGAATCATAGTAGAACTTACTAGCTCTTTCTGCTGGCTAATAGATTTAATAACCTTTAATAATAAAAGATCATCAAAGTCTTGATTTAGACCTAGAAAGTCATTAATTTCTTCATCCAACTCAGAGCTAGGAAATCCACTAATCTGACAATAATTCCTATCTATATACTCTATACTAGGAATGATGGTACTTAAAGGAGTAGGATTTAGTAAGGCATCTTTGTGCTCCTTCTACCAACCATCATCTAAGGTATAATATTCCTGAGATTTATGAGCTTTGGTGTTGTCGATTGAATCTGGAAAAAGTGCTGCTATTTCAAATTATTTCAAGGAGATCATTGCTTCTTTTAAAACTTCAGATAATGTAATGGATTCATCTCTCCTTAGTAATTATTGAATAAAAATGTTCTTCCTTCTAAAGGATTCCTCTATATCACTAGTTTCTTCGTCACATGAAATTGAAAAATAGATAACCTCGTGGGATTTATTGGGAACAAAATCTACTACTAAGTTATCTATAGTAGAAATATGTGTTTTAAGGAGATCGTTTGAAAAAGTCTTCCTCCCTGAAATGTTTTCTAGATTATCTAAGTTTAGAATTAGATTTTTTTCTTCTATTTTTTTTTTAAATACTACTTGGGATACTTGATTATCTCATACTGATTTTTCTATCTTCCTTATGGATAGAGATAAATGACTTGAAAAAATAGGGTTACCAGTTTCCTCTGACTCTACCACTAATTTCTTAGAAATATCAAAAAATCAAAAGCCCCCATTATCCATAAAGGTTATAATAGGGATAGATTCTTGGAAACTCAAGAATGTAGGATAATCACATATTTTTCCCTTCCTTAAGTAGTATGGAGCACTTAATTGGATCACCAAATGGTTTTAAGTTCTGATAAAAAATATTATGAAGGTTTGATGAATTTGTAATAGTTCTCTGTATTTTCCTATGACAGATGATTACAATTTTGTGTGCTATGTTGACACTAAAATAATCTAGGAACAGATGATAATTAGATCTAATAGTAACAAAATGGAAAGGTTTAAGCGGTTCTGAACCAGAAGTTTTGATCAGAATTTTGACATCAGAGGAGTTAAGATAGCCTTCACTAGTACAAAAATAGTAATATATGGCCAAATAAACTACCAAAAATTGTAGATAAATGACCAAATTTGGTCACTTGACTATTGGTAGTTTATTGCCGATCATTTATCTCATGACCAAATTTATGATTAAACTATTTTAGTCAATTATTTGGTCATTGATGTGGTCATATATTTAGTCATTTATTTGGTCGTTTATTTAGTCATTTGGTAGTTTATTTGGTCATTTGGTCATTTATTTGGTCATTTGGTAGTTTATTTGGTCATTTATTTGGTGATTTATTTGGTCATTTATTGGGTCATTTATTTGGTCATTTATTTAGTCATTTATTTGGTCATTTATTTGGTAATTTATTTGGTCATTTATTTGGTCATTTATTTGGTCATTTATTTGGTCATTTATTTGGTCATATATTTAGTCATTTATTTGGTCATATATTTAGTCATTAAACTTTAGTCATATATTTAGTCATAATAGGGCATGATGGAATCGAACCATCATCCGCCTACTTGTAAAGTAGGAGCTCTTCCATTGAGCTAGTACCCTTTAAAGAATAAACATACCATGTATACTAGTACTTTCCACTAAACATGATTTCAAGTTTTTCCATCTATAGTTCAAGGGTAGTAGAGCTTAAGGGGAGGATGACTAGTGATACTTTAAACTCAATGGTGAAGTTATTCAATGTGAAATATATAAGGAAAAGTAAAAGATACAGAAGAAGGGAAAATGGCCACTATTATAGTAATGATAAAATAGCGAGTCAATGCCTTGAATAAACAAATAGGTTTAGGATAGTGATATATAGTCTGTGATATTAAAAGATGCTTAGAAGTAGTGTTGTGAGATGATGACAAAACCATGGAGATAAAAATAAGAAAATGTACATTCACATTTTTTTAATGGTGGTAACATTTACTATTTTAGCAGTCCCATAACATAAAGAGACAATCCAAGAATGGTGTTAGGCTATCATGAAGGATACTAGTATATCACAGGGTAGAAATGGTGTTATTATAAAGTATAAGAAGATAGACATAGTGGTATAGATGAATGACATTTATAGGAAAATGAAATACATTTCTGCTATAATACATATGCATTGATTTAAAGTTTTCCAAGGCATACAAGTTGGCTATAAGATTAGTACTTGCACTAATTGCCACTTCTGCACTCGTCTCGTTTATATTATTCGACCTTTTCAGCACACTTTTATTACCTTCAATGTTACTTGTCTCTGCTGAAGAATAAGTTGTGGGGTATCTACAAAATTCAAATCCACAAAGGACATAAGAATTTTATTGAAATAGCATAATCTTAGGACAATACTAGCACCTAAAGGTGCCTTCTAGGAGCATCTTAAGTGAAAAAATGACATAAACATGAAGTTTTGTCACCTCACTGCCATTCTAATAATAGGAAAACCTTTACCTCAGTGGAGGTTGAGTTGCTGCTCGAGAGAGCATAAAAAGTGGATCCTCAGTGCATGCCTATGATGTTGGTGTTGGATTTGGTTCTAGCATAAACCCAACATAATCCAGCTTCTCACCATGTGATTTACCTAATTGGTATAGAGTATCACTAGATCATCAAGCATATTATTTCATTGAAGAAGAATAGAAACTCTCAATCCATGTCCAAGAAGATTCATTGCAACTTCCATCACTACTCTATGTTCATTAAAATATATAAAATTGTGAAAATCAACCAAAGATAGAAATTTATCTACAATTATTGTAGATACAATCCATAAACACCTTAAGTGACGTAATATTCAGAAGAAAAAAATATTCTTGCTATTATAATTTTTTACATTCACCATGCATCTTTACTAAAATACATACAAAGCTCTCCAAAATGAGAAAAAAAAAAAGAATAACTTCTAAGAATAAAAGTTCCAACCTTCAAACTTGCAACAGTTGCAGATTCTAGCATGTCAATGAAAAGCTCTATGATTGTAAATGACTTAATGCTTAACTTCATTACACAGTTGATTTGAAATTCCAGTGTCAAAAGCTACTCCTTCCAAGAAAAGATAACAAGTTTAGCTAAAGGATTATATTTTTCATGCATCATTGCCAGAGATTAGATATCATGCATACATCCTAAAAAAGGCAGCCAAACCTTTTGGAGATTAATTTAATTTAATGAAAGAAACAATTATGTGCAAGAGTCTAACCATGTGAGTCACTTGCTTTTCTTGGATCAATGTTTTGAAGAACCTGCAACTGTTGTTAGTGACGATGCTACACTTGAAGATTTTGCTGAAAATCAAACACAAAATCTTAGCTGCAAGGTAATAAAATTGATGAATAAAGAGAACTAGCTGCGAGGAAGGGTGAAAGCATCATGAAATGATGACAATGATGATAATGATGACAAGTTAAAAAAATATTAATATTAATTTTATAAATAGAATTGACAATGAAAAAGCATATTTACCTCTGCAAATCTTTGAAGCACAAACAAGAGGTTCACCATCTACTCCATTGCCATCTAGACAAGTTGCACTTGCACTGCTTGCATGCAAATCCAAGATAGAAGAAATTTTTTGTTTAGCAGTGCTTGCATGAAAATCCATGCCATCCAATCATGTGTTGTCTACACTTTTTGCCCCAATTACAAAAACAACCAAAATTTGTTAGATAAGCATAAATAAGTAGAATGACAAAGTGATTAGAATTTAAGCCTCCTAAATAATTGAAGACTCCAAGAGTGGTTAATTACTAGTCCAACAAAATTTATAGCTTATAGAAGTTTGAACACCATCTAACTTTTAGAGCATAAACAAATAATCTACCACCACAAGGAATCTAGAGAAACATGTTTAAAAAGAATGGCCAAATTACAAGACAAAAATTAGTTCACAAGGCTTAAATAAGAATTAATTTGGTCAAGGAATGAATGCACTGGAGGGCCCATTAGAGGTATATATTTCATCTACAATGAAGAAAGCAGAACACAATATACTGGCAGACATATATAACTTAGGGACATGCTCTATAGATTGGAATGTATCAACAAAATTAACCAAAACAATATTTAAAATGTTCAATTATTGTTACCAACATTCCTATTTGATTAAGAATAATGAGTATACAACTAAAATTGCAGTCTTAATAATAATTCAAGATACAATAAAACATAGAACAATAAACTATGGATCCACTAGAGACCACAAATATTTCCCTTCACAATATGTTTCAATGCAATTTTTATGCAGACATTTCCCTCTCTTTAGAGTGTTGAACAACTTGTAAACTTCATATATTAATAGAGAAAGCATTGATGGATCAAACATTTGGTGGTCAAATTTGTGAAATCATTTCAACAATTTGAATTCATACATACTTAAGACACATCTTAGATCATCCAATAACTCTCAATGTAGACATTCATCAATTATCATATTTTCTCATGTCAATTTGTCAACTACTTGTTATCGTCACTGAACAATTTAGGCAACAAAAATATTGGCAATTTTTTTTCCAAAATCTACAAATTATATCTTGATGGTAGGTAGCATGCATATTTGAGAAAAGTTGCAAGATACATCACCTCCCCTACCTTGCTACATGTCCTTCCATACTAGATACAAATACGAAGACATAGCTCATATATGGCTTGAATAATATGCCTGTCATTACCGAAAAAAATCATTTTTTCACCATTTCAGATACATACAAATACAACATTCTCATGATATCTATGTTGTCCACCAAAAATATTAACCCTAAAATGTTAAAAACCTTTGTAGGCAGGGCAACTAGTCCATGACCTAGCACACAAATCTCCTTTCATAAGCAAATACTCTTAACTAGCACGCGATTTTCTCCATCACTATTTCTTTTTGTATCTGATGGGAAATGTCTATGCTTGAAATGGGTAATAACATAAGTGTTTTTATTTATTCATATTTACTCTTGGCATTTTGTTTTTTATCATGATCCATGAAATCAACATGGATCTGAATTTGAATCAGACTCCATTGTCACTACCTTTGCTAACATCATTGGTTGGAAGTTTTTATTGCCAAAGCTTACTAATTTTTGAATTTAAAACCACTTTCTCTTGAAATTGAAAGTACAAAAAAATGTGCTTAGGAATGATGGTCAGACATTATCATAGATAAATAAATGATATAAGTGATCATGTGTTCAATTAAGGATACAAGAAATTATTTGTAGTTATGCACACCTTGTCAAAATTTAAACAATATTTATTCTTGTGGGAGATTTACCATAAGAACTGGTCATAATTGTACACACAAAAGTTGTGCACTTCTATGGATCCTTACATGCAAGGAAACTCAAGAATGAGCCCTCACAAATCGATCCATAGCTCTCTATGCATGGAGTTGCAAGATTATGAATTTTCTCTCAGCTAGAGCTATTGAGCTTGTGACATTGCTAGTCAACCATACAATGAGAGATTCGAATGAGGATAAGGGAAAGAGTGCCAATATCCCCAAAGAATCAAATGAAAATGCAATGCAATGCAAGCTAAGAATGAGAATGCAAACTATTCTATGGAAATGAAAGTACAAATTAAGCTATTGAAAGGAAATACAAGGGATTACAACCTTCCTAATTAAGCTATGTGAAGTTATCTATTGCATAAAAGAAACTAAGCTATGCAATGAAACTATGGATGCTATGATAATGCAAGAAATGAAGTATAAACTATGAAGCAATGAGGAAATCCAAGAAAAGCTTGATGTAGCAATGATCTCCAAAAGCTCCAAATGCACCTAGAAAACTTGCAGCATAACAATAGCATGAAAGAGATGGATATGCAAATGAAGGAGAGAGCTCTCCTTTTATAAGAAATGAAAAGGAATGGACCATTGAGATTAAGAGGCAAAAGACTTAATCAACGGTGGAGAAGAATGGAAGAACAATCCATGTGCACAAGTATCCTCCAATGAGAAAATAGGAATTGACTTTATGTCCATATGAGACAAAAAGTGTTTTTCTCTTTTTATAAAATAAGAATAATGCTTTATTTGTGCAACTTAGGATAAGAGGAAAGGGGGTTTTTTTATTTATTAAAAGGGGAGGAAATATTCCTTTTAATTAAATAAAGACTTAAGATAAAATGGTTAGCCCAAGGCAAATAATCGAAAATGATGAAATTAGGATTTGATCAAGGAAATTGATAATGTTGAGAATATAGATTATTGATAAAACTGATTCAGGGTTGATAAATCAAATAAATGGGGCCCAAAGTCTAGGCGACCATTTTTGGGTGCATACAATAATAGCTTGACATATTTCCTTTCCCAACTTTATCCTAATTAATAGAAAACAAAATGGATAAACAAGTTCCAAGAAGATAATTTGATATCTAATATTGCAAGGGCCAAAAGAATGTAGTTGTTGATGCCCTTACTCAAAATTGCAGGCCTTAATGCTACCTCCAAGGGAAGATGAATTGGCTACATTATTAAAAGATCTATAGGCAGCACAGAAGGACAATAGTGATTCTTTCTCCAATCAACTGATCTTCCCTAATGATAGTGTAGTCCTCCAACTCAAAATTCAAATCTGAAGCCGTAGGGAAATACCACTCTATGCCATCATTGAGATTCACTATATTGCAAGGGTCAAAAGAATGTAGTAACTGATTCCCTTACTTGAATTCCAGGCCTAAATGCTATCTGCATGATCTTACTTGAATGTCATTGTGAGATTGAAGTAGAATATCCAATGGATGATGAATTGGATGCATTATTAGAAGATCCATAGGCAGCACACAAGGACAATAATTTTGCATTCTCAAATGGACTGATCTTCCATAATAATAGTGTAGGCTAAAAATTCAAACCTCAAGTCCTAGCTAAAAACCTTACTATGCCATAAGTGAGGCACATAAGATTCTTCAAAACCTACTCAAGGGTTAGAAAGACATACAAATGGAAGGATTTATAGGATGTATGACATTTCATATCATCATTTGAATAGTACCAATAGAAAAAGGATGAAACTATGCATAACACTATACTACTTTAGTCCCTTCCTATTCCAATTTCCAAGTAAAAAATGGAAGCCCTTTAGTATAGATTTCATTACTAGTTTGTTGAAAGTCAATAGTAAGAATTACCTTTATGTTATAGCTAATAGAATAACCAATACTCCCACTTCGTTGACATCAATTCTACTTACAAGAAAAATTAGTTAGCAGTTATTTTAATTGAGCATACTTACAAACTACATGAGTCACCAAGAACCATACTTACTGATCATAAACCAAGCACAAAGTATATTATCAATTCCTGGAGGGAATTATTTTAGCTCACCCATAATCTTATCCTTGTGGATTAGTTACCATCCTCAAACTGGTGGTCAGATAAAGGTTGTAAACAAGACGCTTGAGGGTCATCGTTGTAACTATGTAGCTGACCTACAAAGAGTCTAGCTCAGACTTCTCATTCTAGCAGAAAATGGAACAACACCACCTAAGAAATGTCCATAGGCATGAATCAACATAAGGTTCTCTACAGTTATGACCTATCTCCCTTAATTAATTGGGACCTACAAGAAACCAAGGTACCATCCATGCAAGGTTTCATCTTGGAGAGCCAACATAATTTATAGGCTACCAGAAAAAATGTAGACAACACATGATTGGATGGTACAGAATTCAAGGTGAGTGATTGAGCATTCATAAAAAATTCAACCACACAAGCAAACTTCTCTCAAGAAAAGAGCTTCCAAGAAATGGTAGCCTACACACTCAAGTTGCTTCAATCAGCGAAAATCTACAATACATTCCATGTCTCCTAGCTAAAGAAGGCAATTGGATAGTGACTACAAGGTTCTCCAACCCTTCTCCCATCAAAAGATAAAGGAAAACTAATATTAATTCCTTACTGGATCCTTGTCACACAGTTTAGTGTCTATCCAAAAAAATTTGCCTGCGAAGGATGCATGACATGATATCTTGAGGCACCCAGTATTACAGTTCATGATTAGGGACCAATCAAATATAGACGAGTGGACTTCTAATGAACCAACAGTCAGTCAACATCAGTCAATAGTAATTCAAAGGAATTCCCCTAAAATCAAGAACAGATTGTACTGCCTTACAAATTTAGTTACGATCTGTCCACATAATCAAATAAATAGATTAATTCCTAAAATAAAGGTACAATTATCACCTTGTTAGAAGCATGTTTATGATTTGTTGCACATTATTAAGTAGTAACTAAACCGAATGAGATTAATTGACCAGTTCATTGTACATTAAGGGTGTTTGCTTAGCCTAGGAAGATTATGTCCAGCACATTTCTTGTCTATCCATCCCTTATAAGAACTTAAATATTCATTTTTGAATGGCCTTTGAAAGAGGAAGGTGTCCTCTAGAATTGGACGGAAGGGATGTGGCTTCTCCACACAAGTGTGGTTCCCTCAAATCTTAAATATGCCATCCCTAACACTAGGAAAATTCCACAATTGCATAACTTCTTCAATTTCAGTCAGATTTTCCTAAATTTGAAACAAAGAAACCCGATTGGATGTTTACAAAAAAGGATCCTTAATTCCTTACTGGATCCTTGTCACATAGTTTAGTGTTTGTCCAAAAAATTTTGCCTACGAAGGATGCTTGACATGATATCTTGAGGCACCCAATATTATAGTTCATGATTAGGGACCAATCAAATATAGAGGAGTGGACTTCTAAAGAACCAAAAGTTAGTCAATGTCAGTCAACAATAATTCAAAGGCATTCCCCTAAAATCAAGAATAAATTGTACTGCCTTACAAATTTAGTTACGATCTGTCCACATAATCAAATAAATAGATTAATTCCTAAAATAAAGGTACATTTATCACCTAGTTAGAAGCATGTTTATTATTTGTTGCACATTATTAAGTAGTAACTAAACAAAATGAGAGTAATTGATCAGTTTGTTATACATTAAGGGTGACTGCTCAGCCCAAGAAGATTATGGCCAGCACATTTCCTGTCTATCCCTCCATTATAAGAACTTAAATATTCATTTCTGAATGATCTTTGAAAGAGGAAGGTGTCCTCTGTAATTGCACAAAAGGGATGTGGCTTCTCCACACAAGTGTGGTTCCCTCAAATCTTAAACATGCCATCCCTAACACTAGGAAAATTCCACAATTGCATAACTTCTTCAATTTCAGTCAATTTTTTCCAAATTTGAAACAAAGAAACCCAATTGGATGTTTACAAAGAAGGAGCCTTAATTCCTTACTGGATCCTTGTCATGCAATTTAGTGTCTGTCCAAAAAATTTTGCCTACCAAGGATGCCTAACATGATATCTTGAGGCACCCAATATTATAGGTCATAATTAGGGACCAATAAAATACAGAGGAGTGGACTTCTAATGAACCAACAGTCAGTCAACATCAGTCAACAGTAATTCAAATGCATTCTCCTAAAATCAAGAATAGATTGTACTACCTTACAAATTTAGTTACGATCCGTCCACATAATCAAATAATTAGATTAATTCCTAAAATAAACGTACATTTATCACCTAGTTAGAAGATTGTTTATGATTTGTTGCATAGAATTAAGTAGTAACTAAACAAAATGAGAGTAATTGATCAGTTCGTTATACATTAAGGGTGATTGCTCATCCTAGGAAGATTATGGCCATCACATTTCCTATCTATCCCTCCATTGTAAGAACTTAAATATTTATTTCTGAATGGTCTTTGAAAGAGGAAGGTGTCCTTTGGAATTGCATAGAAGGGATGTGGCTTCTCCACACAAGTGCGGTTCCCTCAAATCTTAAACATGCCATCCCTAACACTAGGAAATTTCCACAATTGCATAACTTCTTCAATTTCAGTCATATTTTCCTAAATTTGAAACAAATAAACCCAATTGGATGTTTACAAAAAAGGATCCTTAATTCCTTACTGGATCCTTGTCACATAGTTTAGTGTCTGTCCAAAAAAATTTCTGTGAAGGATGCTTGACATGATATCTTGAGGCACCCAATATTATAGTTCATGATTAGGGACAAATCAAATATAGAGGAGTGGACTTGTAATGAACCAACAGTCAGTCAATGTTAGTCAACAATAATTCAAAGGCATTCCCCTAAAATCAAGAACAAATTGTACTACCTTACAAATTTAGTTACGATCTATCCACATAATCAAATAAATAGATTAATTCCTAAAATAAAGGTACAATTATCACCTAGTTAGAAGCATGTTTATGATTTGTTACACAGTATTAAGTAGTAACTAAATAGAAAGAGAGTAATTGATCAGTCCATTATACATTAAGGGTGACTGCTCAGCCCAGGAAGATTATGGCTAGCACATTTCCTGTTTATCCATCCATTATAAGAACTTAAATATTCATTTATGAATGGTATTTGAAAGAGGAAGGTGTCCTCTGGAATTGCACGAGAGGGATGTGGCTTCTCCACACAAGTGTGGTTCCCTCAAATCTTAAACATGCCATCCCTAACACTAGGAAATTTCCACAATTGCATAACTTCTTCAATTTCAGTCGGATTTTCCCAAATTTGAAACAAAGAAACCCAATTGGATGTTTACAAAAAAGGATCCTTAATTCCTTATTGGATCCTTGTCACACAATTTAGTATCTGTACAAAAAAATTTGCATGCGAAGGATGCCTAACATGATATCTTGAGGCACCCTATATTATAGTTCATGATTATGGAACAATCAAATACAGAGGAGTGGACTTCTAATGAACCAACATTCAGTCAACGTCAGTTAACAATAATTCAAAGGCATTCCGCTAAAATCAAGAATAGATTGTACTGCCTTACAAATTTAGTTATGATCTATCCATGTAATCAAATAAATAGAATAATTCCTAAAATAAAGGTACAATTATCACCTAGTTAGAAGTATGTTTATGATTTTTTGCACAGTATTAAGTAGTAACTAAACAAAATGAGAGTAATTGATCATCTCATTATACATTAAGGGTGACTTCCCAACCCAGGAAGATTGTGGCCATCACATTTCCTATCAATCCCTCCATTATAAGAACTTAAATATTCATTTTTGCACGTTCTTTGAAAGAGGAAGGTGTCCTCTAGAATTGCACGGAAGGGGTGTGGCTTCTCCACACAAGTGTGGTTCCCTAAAATCTTAAACATGCCATACCTAACACTAGCAAAATTCCACAATTGCATAACTTCTTCAATTTCAGTCAAATTTTCCCAAATTTGAAACAAAGAAACCCAATTGGATGTTTACAAAAAAGGAGCCATTGGTGGCCCTCACACTTGGATGGAATTTTGGCTTTTCAATTTGCGAACCTAGGAAGAAAAAGGAATTGAGTACAGTGACTAGAACATCACCAGAATATAGAAAATCCATGCAATCTTTCTCAGATTGATTATACATGATGGAAAATGAGATAAGGCTACAAAAACCTGCAAGACCTAACATAGCACAAGTCGAGCCAAGAAAAATTTATTGGGAGTGTTCTAGTCATTTCCTACTATTCTTGTGGTATTGTGGACATTCAGTGTGGAACTAGACATTTCATGCTCATCCAATACCTAGTTCCAATGCCCAATCCCTACATGAAAGTTTTACATGGTCTCTCGAGCCTTTTCTTCCCTTATTTCCCCTTCCTTCACCCATCCTATAGGATTATGATGTCCATCTAAATGTTTCCTCATGTCCCAAACCATCATCCACTCTGGCCTAATATCCTTGAAAATCCTTAATCCCTTCTTTCTCTTCATCCTTATCAGCTTTTGAAGTGGATCTGAACATATTCCCTATTCTCGAATCTTGTTCCAACATCTTGTTTGCAAGTTTTTCCCACTCTTCTCCTATCCCCTTTCTCTAGTTCCCCTCGTTTTCCATAATTTCTCCTCTAAAGCTTCTTGTAGAATCACCCTCGACATTCAAAATTTACTACAATGTCCAAACTTTGTATCTACATCCATATTAAATTCTAAAAAGGTCTTCTATTCCTTATTCCTTTAATTTCCTCTTGCACAAAGGTGGACCTAATTTAAGGACCTCCACTCCATCTATTTCCCATATAGTCCCACATTGGAATCCCAAAACTTCTTCATAGTGCTTCTATTTCTCTTTTCACCCCTTTTTGTCAATTTCCATTGGACTTTAAGACTTTCATTCCCCATGTTATTCCCCCTATTTTTAACCCAAAACCTCACATCTTGTTGTCACATCCTACTCCACTATGAATCCTTTCTTTTCTTCCCTTCACTCCCTAGATCCTCACATAATTTCATTGATGTTGGATTTCAACTTACAACTTCCTAATTAGATCCTCCTACAAATTCAATGGAGGATGAGAGCAACCATGTCACCATTAAGGCAATTGTATTCGTGGCACTGCACTTGCTTTCTATGGCATTTCCAATTCTTGTCAAATTCCCACAACTAGTTGGGTAACCAAATAGAACATTATAAATATCAATTTATTTCTCATAGGAAAGGTCAATCATTTTTTCCCTTCATGCAACAAGTGTTGATGAGATTCTAACGTTTCAACTCCTATAAATCTTGTCACCATTAGCACAACATCTTGTTTGGATCACTAGGTGTCTCCATAATTCCATTTCTAGATCTTTAAGGAAATACTATATTAGGGTTTCCTCCTGCCACACTTATTGGTATGAACATAATGAAGATTTTATGAATATGACAACATTTTAACCAATTACAAGCTTAGTGATGGTCTCACCTTAATTGCATATGAATATATGTAGTATGGGATGAATAACTAGAAAAGCTCAGTTATTCAATATCATTATTTGTAGTGTATTTTTATACACAACTAATATTCCATTGTGATTTAATTATGTTGTTTCTATTGGCATGATGTCTCTATAGGAATAGGCACAAATCATAGAAGTATTAATCCACTATTTGCTTAGACCAAAAACATCATTCACCCATAGATTAGGAGTAGGACACTGTGCATGTATTCAATTGCTCAATGATGTAATAAGGGAAGCATCTTCAATGATCCATAAATGTTATTACCTTTAATAATAATGTTTTCCATAACCACATCTCATTGGTATGTAATAATATCCATATTAGCTTAATAAGAGGTCTATTGTGTAATGGGTTAGGCTTTGGTCAAGTGACAACCTTTGGGACAAAGTGTACAATAGATCTTTCAATCCACATATCCATTGTTTCCTTCACCGATCATGAGTTAGAACTTGGTTTCTCTAAAGTTTGACATCCCAGTGCTCCAAGAACAACCTGCATTTAGGGGTTTGGGAATCGTCAACTTTGAGAACCGTCATCCCTAAAATTTTGGAAAAAAGATCCGCCTTCCCAAAAACACATCCCTTTGTCCTAGAAATTGAGAGAAAAACTAAAAAATAGGGAGTTTCTTAGCTTTTAGAGGTCATTAGTTGTAAGGCATAAGATAATAAAATCTCTAATCTTGTGTAGAAGAGTTGTTGTAGCCTTGTGCCCATACCCAATTAAAAAAAGGCAAGTATTTAAGCATTGTATCTAAAATGCCATATTTAAGGCTTGCTTTTATAAGTTATAGGGTTTATTTTAAGGTTTTAGTTACAAGGGAGCTTTCCCTTCTAATTCAATGGAAAGATTTCACATAATGTTTTATTTTGTATTGTCCCAAATGAAAAATTAAAATGATATCAAATGCTTTCAAAGAAACATTGAGGTACAAGAGAAAACATGACATTAGAAAACATACTGCAAACTAGATAATAATACCTGATCAGAGCAGACAAAATTTTTAAGCTTGGATCGACTATGAAGATACCCAACAAAAATTGAATTTTACAATAGTAGAAGCTGGCTCATTTTGAACCAAGATAGACTATGTTTTGAGGACGACCCAAGATAGACAATGTTTTGAAGACATGATAGACTATGTTTTAAAGCTATTGCTTCCCATTTATGTTCAAGCAACACAAAATGTTAAAGTGTTTTGGTTTTCTTGGCTCAAATTTCCTATTAGGTGTATTCTATGGGACGTTGTATGTGCACCCCAATATCTATGCGATGCATTTAGACTCTACACATTTGGAAATATAAATGTAATAACCCTTGTAGAGCATTAGTTCAAATCTACAAACTCGGAAATATGTGAATGGGACTTATTCTCATTCTATTTAAGAACTTAGAAATATGTGAATTCCTGAATATAAATCAGTAAGAAGCATAAGAGTGTTCAGTGGATGTTTATTACAAAATTGAATTCATATAACTTGGTATATCAATGATATCTAGAAAAAAATCAATGATTAAATAGCCATTTTTTGAACAGAAACTGTTTGATGAGAATATGCCTTCATTCACTGTGATTCCGAAGAAGACTCCTTTTCAAAAGGATAGAGAGGAAGAGGAGGCTAAGAAAAAGGTACACATCATCAACCTTGAGATTAAGTCATGAAGGAAATATTTTATTCTTGATTATATAATCTCATTATTAAGCTATCTTGTATCATTTGTTCTTGGGATGCAGAGAGCAGATGAAGAAGTGGCTCGCTTGTATGAAGAGTTTGTGGAATCTTTCAAGGCAGATGATGTACTCGGTGGCAAAGCATTTGTACGGGGAGGAACTATCAATCCAAATGATCAGTCAAAGGTTGGAATTGAAGGTTTGTGTGAATATGTAGTCAGGTCTTTTGTTGCCCAATTGGTTTATTTCCACCTTGTTAAAAAAGGGGTTTTTCTATTTATTTCATAATAATAGGCTTGTCGTCCAAAGATGGGGCTTCTGGTTCAAAGAAAGGAAGCAGGTATTTGCACATATACTAGATTATTGCTAATTCTTCGTATTCATTTCTCAGAGAACAATAGGCTCTTAAAACTAATACGGGTTGATTGAAGTTCGAACATGTACTCCCACATGGGGCAGCTTGCTACATTTGCACTGCTAATCACTCCTAACTTTTGAGCAATCTAAGTAAACTTTAAGATTGAAAAAGGAGATACAATTTTTCTCTGGAATAGGCAAATTTGTCATCATTCTAGTCCTTTTTGCTGGGCATTGTTTCCCTTGTCATCTGTTCAAAACTTCAGAGCATTGATATGCTTTTTTTTTTGTATTATCTACAAAACAATCGATTAGTTGATCTTGGATTTCTTAGAAGCAAATATTTTTTCATCTTCATTTATGCTGATATCAGTGTAAGAAATTGCTCAAGCAGGTGCAATCTACAACTGGACGTCTTATTACTATCTGATGACCAGACATCTGTAGACCACCTTGGGATGTAGTTATCCTTGTTGCACATGTCATCCTCTATGAAACCATTTTGATTTGGTGGTATATCAATCCAAGCTTCAATCTACTTATCACTAGATATATGCTATATGGATAATCTGTGGGGCTGCATGTGCTTCTAGAAACCAAGTTTTGCCAAGTACATCTACTCATATTGAGCATATTTAAGCAAGTGTATCTTACCTATTGTAGTTTCCTTGGTGTGTTGAGGCCACACTATGGATGAGGTATGTTTTCCATGCACCCCGCGCCTCCGGCACAGATTCTAGGTTGAAATTAGAATTAATTTTAAAAGACAAAGAAAATAAAAGGAAAGTGGTAAGATGTGAACTCAGTGCCCAGAAGCTCATTTGAAAAATAATTATCTCTGTTGCATTCATTTCAATATCTTTTGTTTCTTTTTGCCTTGTAAATCACTAATCATTCAAGCCCATGGGGGAATTTACAAATTGAGCTAGAATGGGATTTAGCTTAGAAGCACTGTCTGAAGGTTATCTATTTCATTACAATTCACTTGATAATGTGAATTAACAGGACTGTTATTATAGTGAGTGTGGATGGTGGGGTTTGAAGACAGTCGAAAGACTTGGCATGGTCTCTGCCTAACCTTTAGACCATGGACTGCTGAAAATTTAATAATTTTATTTTATCTGCCAATTTTTTTTTTTCAGGAAGTGAACTGTTTAGGATATTTTTAAAATCAAGTCATCTTGTATTGGAAGATTGTACCATTCTATTTCTGTTGCGAATGGAATAGTTGTTGGAGGATTGTTTGGTATACAGGAAGGCAATTTTTATTTTTTCTCTCACATTCTAGTCCATTTGTCACCCTGAGACAGTTATTTTTCATGATCTAGAGAAGACATTTCATTAATAGAAACCATTTATTCATGGTTAGGAGGCAGCTGGCAGTAGTGTTCAATGTTCATAGTTACAACAAATTTCATTGGTTCAAGGTAGGTTGTCAAAGTGTTTGGTTGGTACAAGATGTCATTATGGATGTGCATATGAATGTAATTGAAGCTTGGAAAAATAGCACTTAAAAAGAATGAAATGTATTGTTTGTGATGAAGACCTAGTAACAAATAACAACTCATTTACTGGGTCAATTATAAATGGTTCCATGTTATCCAGCTTCACAACGACACACTTAAATTTTTAGACTTGAGGAAAATGAGATGAAAGGAATCCTTAAAAATTGGTTGTGTCATGAGTGGTGATCAAGTGTAGCACACAAGTAATTGTCAGAAAGATAAGGCAGAAGAGATAGGTTTTGGCACAGAACACCTAAACAGTTGTCTGTGAAGACCTAGAAAATATCAAAATGCTTTGGAAGAGTTAGAGCCCTCAGTAAATCTTGGTGTGGTCTCTTCAACTCAAAATGGACTAAATCCATAAACTGTGTACAAGCTAATTTTGAGACTAAGTCTGGCTTTGACAGCATGAAGAACTGCTAACCTTTTTCGAATTCCCTTTGTCGTAACTACCATTGATGTGCCTTTGAAATTTTTCATCCTGATGAAGTGACTCTAGACTTTGACTTTGTTAATTCAATGTTCAAAGTGCTATCTATCAATTTGAATTTATTGTGGACACATGCAAGCGACTATTTAGTATTTTAATTATTCGACTAGCATAAAGTATTTACTGGTTCTAAGGAAAAATGGTCACACTCTTAAGAAATGAAGGCATTATCTTTCATATGAAGATAGCCCTTGATATGTAGATCGAGCATATTGAATTTGAGGGGAGACTAAGAGATCGACCTAATGCTATGATCAATGACTTTTGAGGATATTATCTTTTTTGGATGAATATGTTTCTTTAGCTAAAAGCTTGACTAAAAAAATATTTTCCTACCATTTTATAGAAGAAAATAAATTTTCATACATTTCCAAAAGAATGGTGAGGTTGAAACACTCATCAGATGGAAACTCTTGTAAAGATTCATTTTCTATTGCAGAAGAATTATATTAAGAGATGTTCTTAGAGATGGATAATGACTTGGTTTATCTCAACTTTCATTATCTGATCATATGAACTTTTCCTAGACATTATCATTTTTCACTTAAATGTCATGATCCTCTCCATTTGATCTTGCTTCTCAAGAAATGATTATATCATCTTTAAATCTTTGTTCTGAGTTTTTTATTTCTACTTCTTGTCATCCACCTCTTCCATGGTAAATTTTCTCTACCATTTTAATGTGAGATTAACATGGACCTATTTCTTGACAACCTTTCTACCAATCTGAAGATTCCATTGAAATGACATCTCAATTGAGGTTTATAAGATGAATTGAAAATTTTATTTAACCTAACACCTCCTATAGACCAAGTTTATAAGTGATCGAGTAATCCATAAGCATAGAATGGTAGAAGAAAATATGTGTAAAAAAGAGTTCCTTAGTCAACATTTTGTATAAGCAACATGCTTGTTGGACATTTCTTAGATTCCTAAAGGGGTTTGACGACAATGAGACTGGTCTAGGACAATGAGGCCATGGGCAGCAAAAAGACAAAATTAAGGAAATTTACAAGCACAATTTTAATGTAGGATATTATTTAGCTCTGCGCAAGTCATTTGAGGCCAACAAATTTATGACCAGACATACAATTGTACTTATGATTGTAGAAAAACATAATTGAGTTGCACAGAAAAATCATAAAAGGAGAAAAATTGCATGGTAACAACCATAAATTATAAAAAGTTAATGGGATGGTATGCATTTACATGTTCAAAATATCAGAGAAAAAGCATGTAATGCATCACAAATAATAACCAGATAGAAGAGGGCATTGTGTTGCATGCTGATACACCTCTTCAATATACTATAATTAGTAATTACAACTACTAGAATGCATTTTTTAAGAACTATTATAATGTATTTTTTATCAATCTATAAATGAATTCCTGAATTAATCTTGATTAATACTATTCAAGAAGGAAATAAACATGTGTGGCAGCCACTTCACTAATTGTAGTAAATATTCATTAATTGTAGTAACCTAGCACCTACCTAGTTACCTATTTCTTTTACAAGAGTGTTCTTACTAATGTCCAAAACAACACTACACCAATCTTTGATAAGAAAACATAGAAGCAATTAAATATTCACATTTATAGATATCCAATAGAAATAAGAGGAAAACACTTACAAAATTTATACTCTAATGAGACTAGCTTCCGAGCAGCTTGGACTAGTCCATGAATATCCAACTGGTAAATAGGGATCTCCTTGCCAATCAGATGACACATTTATCAAATACTTCTTTACTAGATTCAAAGCTATCACTGTGGTCAAATTGACATTGTTATAATGTTGGAATAACTTAACTTGACCATAAAACATACTTTAAGAGTCCACTGAAAATTGATGGATGAATAAAGGAAGGATTAGGCTTACACTTACCATCCCTTGTGATAGTTCTTCCTCCCAAGTTAAATCGCTCAAATAATTCTCCTACATTGATTATTGGTCCAAGACTAAAACATTAATTAAACCATTTTCAAATTTGGAGTGTTGTGGGTGAGAACATATCAGAAATGACATTAACTTTGGTATTCTCAATTGGATTTGTGGGAGCACTGTATGTGATTATAAGGTGGCCCATACTTTTTCATTTACTTGTAAGCCTCAAATCAGGATACATTGACAAAGCCATTCATTCTAAAAGTGGGAGTTGGAGCTTAAAGATGTCATTATTCAAGTCAACAACTTCCTTTGCATCGAAACCGACAGCAAATGAGATACCATCATCTCAAAGTGGTGAGAGCCATTAAACAAAATATATTTTTGGGAACTTGCTCGAGTAGGATGCCACTATTGAAAAAAAGGAAAAGGTATAAAATTTTACAGAGTTTGTATGGGTTGAAGAATCTTAACTAAGAGAGATATGTAGGTTGAGCCCAAAAAAGGAATAATGAACAAGGTGTATGGTATATTTGATGTCCATGATAACTCCCAATGTTTGTATTTCTTTCTTACAGTTTTCTATACCATTCTCTATGCTTTCCTAATCATGATCCTTTGTGAAATTATGAATACTTTTTTGTGCTATTTTTTTTAAAAGAAGTCTTGTTGCATTGATGAGCTCAAATAAAAAGGATTGTGTCTGTTAGTCCATTTTCCTATCATTGCAAAATCTTTTGAAAATGGCCTCCTCCCTGCAAATGTTTCATGGTAAGTGCCCTTAGCCTTGTGTTCTTCAATGTTTCACCTTGCTTTGGTCCAATTTGCACATGCTGAATTGCAAAATCCTGAAAGATATTAGAGTTTTAAGGTCGGCTGGAAAATATTTTAAAATTTGCCAGTGTCGAAAACCCACAGTGTTTCTATAAATCTATGATTTTTTCAACCTCTGTGTTGTTTTCGACCTTGTGCTTCCTATTTTGTGCACTTGTCTGCTGGCATCAAAAACTCTGTGTGTTTTCAACCTTGGTTTTAACTTCCCAGGTGCGATGGATGGTGGGGCCCAATCCTTGCTCAGTTTCTTGTCGCTGATTCTCCAGATCTCCTTGCGGTTACATCTTCTATTCGATGACCTAGCGACTATGTTGTTGCGCATTGTCTTATTTCTGGCAGTTAATCCCCTAACCTTCAGTGACTCGGTGACTGTTAGTCGCGTAATCTCCGAATGGTTGGCAGTTAGTGGCTAACATCTCATGACTTGGTGGGTGGTTTGTCGCGTAGTCACTGAGTCCTTGGTAGTTAGTTGGTGGGTCCAGTATTTCTTAAGCAGAGTAACAATGCAAATAAGATCTACGGTTGCCACATGATCATGAGGAATATTCCTCCCCTTTGTGATCATGCGACCACCGTCCGATTTTCCTAAATGGTACTTGGCTTTTCTCGGCGGTGGGTACTATGTCTGGTGGCTCGGAGATTTTAGTGAATGGAGTGTTGACATGTGGCATCTGGTGGACCCAGGTGGGGTCTGAGGTTTGGCAGAGTGGGTAAAGATCTGGTGGTGCCAACAAAATTTAATGTGTTCGCATGTTCATGCAATAAAAAGGTGATTCACTAGTTCATTTGGCGATTCAGCGAGCAATGGTCGTGTGGTCGCTAAGTCTTTTGGTGATGGCATAAAGTATTTTGTGAACTGGTGAAAGTTCTTTGATCACCAGTTTGCTAGATAAGGTGGGGCCGGTGTTTGCGGTGACAAGGTGGCAATCTCATGGCTTGTCATGTGTTTGCATAGCCTAGTTTTTGGCTATGCGATCATTCGACAACTATTATAACATCGTAGTTGCGGAGTTGTGTTGATCCATGGTGTCGTGCTGTTGATGTGCCCATTTTTCATTTGCTGAGGGATTTATGAGGTGGCCGAAGACTTTTTTGGGTGGTTTGTGATGGCATTGCACGTTTAAGGAGACCACGGTCGCATGATCGCAAAGGTTGGTTTGGTGCCTTGCGATCATGCGACCAAGCATAATTTGAAGCCCGGATGCCTGTGGTGGCTAAATTGATGACTACACGATTGCGCGACTAGGGGCAAATAGTTGAGGAACGTAAAACCCATGAAGTGCAAAGTAGCCATTTGTTTTCAAATTTGAATTATCTGAGGGTTTCCAGTGATAGAAAGGACTGAATTTTAATGCAGAAATGATTGGAACTGGTAAAAAGTGATTTGTTTTCCACTCCAGTGTGGTCCAGGGTGCTTGATGATCATTTGCAGGGATCTATACCATGTAAGGAATGATTACAATCTTGGCTCGAGAGGTGTTTGTAGGTTGTTAATTAGACTAGTTTTTATGGCAATCTCCTAGTCTTATGGCCTGATCTTAATGTTGGTCTGATATCTTTTCTCTTGGGGTTGCCTAACTTTCATGCCCCTGCAATAAATTTTTGACCGTTTCCAATTGGTTTAGCTATTGTAACATATGCCTTAGCTGTTCGTATCTTGTTGCAACCTGTTATGGGTTTCCAAGGTAGCTAATGGTATAAAGAGTCAAAGTTTCAACTGTGTAAGGACTCTGAATTTTGTTAGTTCTAGTGAAGGGTTCTGTTCTATAGATTTCTCCTTCTCTCTGCATATAGAGTGTTCCTCTTTCTCTTGTTGGTTTAGAGAATACAATACATATTGTAATAGATTTGTCTTATGTGTGAGGATTTAATATATTTTTACTGTTACCAAACTATCTCCATTTGAATTATGAGTCCATTAGTTATACATCAAGGGTGTCTAGTTTTTCTGTTTGCACTACCTATGTGCTTGCAAGTGGAGTTGTCTTCACAGGGATAACTGGTTTAGAGTTAGTGTTTATGTATGTATGAGCTGAGGTGTCAAAGATATTTCATGCTTATCTTCTAGTAGATGCTGGTTAATGTATTCTCTGTTTATAGATCTCTTCTAAGGGGAGGGTTAAAATCCTTTGAGTTGATAATAACATACTTAAATACATAGGTGGGTGCTAAGTTGAGGATTGGTCATGATGTGTGATTGATGTCAGGCATCAACACATTAGGTATATTATTTTCTTGTTTCATAGCTATCCCTTGCAATATTGTATTTGACTCTATGGCCCATTGGATAAGGCACTAGTCTATGTGAGACTTAGGGTATCTCAGGGGTCCCTTTTATCCATTCAAATCATTTCTTTTCTATTCCACCTTTTCCCTTTCATGTTGTTAGGATAGGTCTCTAGTTTTTATACTCACTCTATGCAAGTAGGGTTGTTGCATGAGATATTAGCTTCATTGAGGTACATGATACCTAGGAGTTTGAGAACCATTCCACAATTAGTGACCTACAGGCCTGAAGTGTGACACAAGTTGTATGAGTGTGCAGATGAGGTACACCCACCTAAGTGATGTGGAGCTCAAAGTGTAGAAGGATCTCTCTTTGATCCTTGTCAGTTGGCCCTTTTTCCTGTCAGATTTGGGGTGTTGAGTGAATGTGACACTAGCCCTATCAATCTTGATGCCAAGCTAACCTTTGGGGAAAAAGAACACCAACAAGATGGTGACTCTACTGGGGAGAACATAAGGAAAACCTATTAAGGAGCTCTGGTTATGGTTACAAATTTTGCAATATCATATCTTTTGAACAGATTGGTTTGGCCCATCCAAGTCACCAACAAAATGGCAACTCTACTGGGGAAGAAGTAAATGACAGCAAGCTTCCTTGCTTGGCTGGATCATCCCAGGGTCCTGGTTGAAGTTACAGAATCAAATAGAAAAAACACATTAGTGAAATCTTCTCACTGCATGCTGAGTGGCGACTCCGAGTTCTCTGTTTGATTAGTGCATCTTCTGATAAATAGTGCATGTTATCCTGGTGAGTTTTGTGTTGGTTGGAAGAAGAAATAATGAATACTTTCCTCTTCAAGGAGGTGGTGACTCTACATGACAAAGAACCTGATGGAGCTTCAGGTGAGCTCTAGATTTGCCCTGCTTCCAGCCAAAGGTTTCTGCTGTAAAACTTCCAGGTATTCTTTGATTGAAAATGTTTCCCTATCAAGTGTGTAGCACTATTGTAAAGGGATGAGTTGTAGTGGGCAATTCCTCGTGCAGGAATATAGGCCATTTTGTTTTGATGGCATCGAAGGTGCCCCTAATGAGTTCTCTGCTAAGGATGGGAAGTGCTTGCCGAGATTCATGGCTGGTGGATCTGTTTCTGCAAGCCAGCATGTTGATGTTGTCATGGGTATTTTTGGAGATATGGATGTTGAACATGAGGATATTTCCATGAAATTATTTGTGCACACATTTTCTGATGGTGCAAGGAAGTGGTTCTTGTCCTTGCCTTCATGTTCAATCCCTTCTTGGGATGTGTTGAGAGCTAAGTTTGTTGAGCATTTTGATAAAGTTGCTGCTCTTAAGAAGGAATTAGCAAGGTTGAAATTAGTGAACTGGTAGTTAGCAGAGGACATAAGATTGCTAAGACTAGTGGCTCTTGATGATGTTCATGAGGAGGCCAGTGTTTCTGATGTTGATTCTCACTATGTAGAGAGTGTTGACTATGAAGCTGATTCTGAGATCAGTGCATATGAGGATGTTGAAGATAAATCTGAGGATGGAAATATTTCTTTTTTGTTTGAAGATTTTTTTTCTTGTCAACATGAGAGGGAAATTTTCTTCTCCCGGATTGATGATGTTTTGTGTGAAAGGGAAGATATTGAATATGATGCAGATGATGATTCCTACATTGATTGTTTCACACAACATGATCTAAGGCTAGATGTCTCCATTCTTGTCTTGGATAAGAATGATGTTTGCAATGACAGGGATGTAGCTGATGAAGAAGAAAATGAAGCTCAAAGTCCACTAAGTAGTGAGGATATTTTAGCACTCTTGGTTGAAGAATTTCAGAGGTATGCCCCTGCTTTGGATTTTGATTTGTAGCTCCCTTGTGATATAATCTTTGACACTAATAATGAGGCCAGTGTTCAAAGTGACCATGAAGAACCATGCATATTAGGTCCCCCCTCTGGTAGTGACTCTGCAGAAAGAGAAGTAGGACATGACAGTGTGTTCTCCTGTCATCAAGATTACAGTGATGAACAAATTTCTTGTTCAAACCCTTTCCCTGTTTCTGCTAAGTATGATACTGAGTGTGACAATATTGAAGACCTAGTCTTCAATAGTTGGGACAAATTTTATTTTGGAGAAAATAATGATGATGCAGTGCTCCCCTGTCACCAAGGTTTTGATATAAACCTTCACTTGGTTCATGATCCAATTCATGAGGATGCTGTGGAGGAACCAAGTTGCTTAGTGGCTGAAGTAATGTATGAAGATAAATTAGAAGATTCAAGTCCTTCTCAGCTAGGTAACTATATTGTAATGCATGATGCTCAGTATGTTTTATTTTTTGATGCATTACTAGATCAAATTTTTGCTTCTAGTCAGCAAGATGAAGTAGATGATGTTCCCTATTTCTTTGAATATGAATGTAAGTATGATGGTTGTGACTGGAAGAGCATGGGTAGTGATCAACATAGTTTCATTCTTCAGCCCATGAATATTCACATATGTTTACAGCAAGGTGGTCATGAAATTTTTAGGTGGCTGGTTGCATATGTGGATGAAAACTAGATTTTTGATGCAGGAGGGTCACTGGTTTTCTTTTGAGGCCATGAGCCTAGTTGTACATAGATGTAATTTCTGTAAATATCTTTCCCTTTCCTATTGTGTGCTTTTACTTCCTGTTCCTTACATTTTTAGAGGTCCCTTCTTTTTGTCCAATTGGTGGCCTACTCTCCCAGAGATTTGAATTCTTGCCATGCCTGCAAGAGACATGCATCCCCAACTAGAGCCACTGTTAGTCCATTTTCCTATCATTGCAAAATCTTTTGAAAATGGCCTCCTCCCTGCAAATGTTTCATGGTAAGTCCCCTTAGCCTTGTGCCCTTCAATGTTTCACCTTGCTCTGGTCCAATTTGCATGTGCTGAATTGCAAAATCTTGAAAGATATTAGACTTTTAAGGTTGGCTAGAAAATATTTTAAAATTTGCTAGTGTCCAAAACCCACAATGTTTCTATAAATCCATGATGTTTTCAGCCTGTGTGTTGTTTTCGACCTTGTGCTTCTTGTTTTGTGCACTTGTCTTCTGGCATCAAAAACTCTGTGTGTTTTCGACCTTGGTCTTAATTGCACAGGTGCGATGGATGGTGGGCCCCAGTCCTTGCTTAGTTTCTTGTAGCTAATTCTCTAGATCTCCTGGTGGTTACATCTTCTATTTGGTGACTTGGTGACTGTGTTGTCATGCATTCTCTTGTTTTTGGCAGTTAATCCCCTAACCTTGAGTGACTCAGTGACTGTTAGTCGCGTAATCTCCGAATGGTTGGCAGTTAGCGGCTAACATCTCATGACTTGGTGGGCAGTTTGTCGCGTAGTCACTGAGTCCTTGGAAGTTAGTTGGTGGGTCTAGTATTTCTTAAGTGGAGTAACAATGCAAATAAGATCTACAGTTGCCACATGATCATGAGGAATATTCCTCCCCTTTGCGATCATGCGACCACCGTCTGATTTTCCCAAATGGTAAGGCTTTTCTCAGCGGTGGGTCTTGTGTATGGTGGCTCGGTAGTTTCAGCGAATGGCGTGTTGACATGTTGGATCTGGTAGACCCAGGTGGGGTCTAAGGTTTGGTGGAGTGGGTAAAGATTTGGCAGTGCTGACAAAATTTAATGTGTTTGCGTGTTCGCACAATAAAAAGGTGATTCGCTAGTTCATTTGGTGGTTCAGCAAGCAATGGTCATATGGTCGCTAAGTCTTTTGGCGATGGCATAAAGTATTTCATGAACTAGTGAAAGTTCTTCGATTGCCAGTTCATCAAATAAGGTGGGGCCAGTGTTTGTGGTGATAAGGTGGCAATCTCATGGCTTCTCACATGTTTGGATAGCCCAATTTTTGGCTATGCGATCATGCGACAACTATTATAACATCACAGTTGCAGAGTTGTGTGGATCCACGGTGCCATGCTGTTGACGTGCCCCTTTTTCATTGGCTGAGGGATTTATGAGGTGGCCGAAGAATTTTCTGGGTGGTTTGTGAATGCATTGCACGGTTAAGGAGACCACGGTCGCATGATCACAAAGGTTGGTTTGCTACCTTGCGATCATGTGACCAAGCATAATTTGAAGCCCAGATTCTTGCGATGGCTAAATTAATGACTTCACGATGGCATGACTAGGGGCAAACAATTGAGGAACATAAAACTTGCGAAGTGCAAAGTAGCCGTTTGTTTTCAAATTTGAATTATCTGAGGGTTTCCAGTGATAGAAAGGACTGAAGTTCAATGCAGAAGTGATTGGAACTGGTAAAAAGTGATTTGTTTGCCACTCCCGTGTGGTCCAGGGTGCTTGATGCTCATTTGCAGGGATCTGTACCATGTAAGGAATGATTACAATCTTGGCTCGAGAGGTGTTTGTAGGTGGTTGATTAGACTGGTTTTTATGGCAATCTCTTGGTCTTATGGTCTGACCTTAATGTCGGTCTGATATCTTTTCTCTTGGGGTTGCCTAACTTTCATGCCCTTGCAATAAATTTTTGACCGTTTCCAATTGGTTTAGCTATTGTAACCTATGCCTTAGTTTTTCGTAGCTTGTTGCAACCTATGATGGGTTTCCAAGGAAGCTAATGGTATAAAGAGTTGAAGTTTTGACTGTGTAAGGGTTCTGAATTTTGTCAATTCTAGTGAAGGGTTCTGTTTTACAAATTTCTCCTTCTCTCTGCATATAGAGTGTTCCTCTTTCTCTTGTTGGTTCAGAGAATACAATACATATTGTAACAGATTTGTCTTATGTGTGAGGATTTAATATATTTTTACTGTTGCCAAACTATCTCCATTTGAATTTTGAGTCCATTAGTCATACATCAAGGGTGTCTGGTTTTTCTGTTTGCACTGCCTATGTGCTTGCAAGTGGAGTTGTCTTCGCAGGGATAACTGGTTCAGAGTTAGTGTTTATGTATGTATGAGTTGACGTGTCAAAGATATTTCATGCTTGTCTTCCAGTAGATGCTGGTTAATGTATTGTCTGTTTATAGGTCTCTTCTAAGGGGAGGGTTAAAATCCTTTGAGTGGATAATAACATACTTAAATACATAGGTGGGTGCTAAGTTGAGGTTTGGTCACGGTGTGTGATTGATGTCAGGCATCAACACATTGGGTATATTATTTTCTTGTTTCATAGCTATCCCTTGCAATATTGTATTTGACTCTATGGCCCATTGGATAAGGCACTGGTCTATGTGAGACTTAGGGTATCTTAGGGGTCCCTTCTATCCATTCAAATCATTTCTTTTTTGTTCCACCTTTTCCCTTTCATGTTGTTAGAATAGGTCTCTGGTTTTCATACTCACTCCATGTAAGTAGGGCTATTGCATGAGATATTGGCTTCATTGAGGTATAGGATACCTAGGAGTTTGAGAACCATTCCACAGTCGGTGACTTGCAGGCCTGAAGTGTGACACAAGTTGTATGAGTGTGTAGATGAGGTACACCCACCTGAGTGATGTGGAGCTCAAAGTGTAGAAGGATCTCTCTTTGATCCTTGTCAGTTGGCCCTTTTTCTTGTCAGATTTGGAGTGTTGAGTGAATGTGACAGTAGCCCTGTCAATCTTGATGCCAAGCTAACCTTTGGTGAAAAAGAACACCAAAAGTGTCATTTCTAGAAAAAATATTTTCGTTATAGTTTTATTATAAAATTTAAATTTAATATTTATTTTTTCAATCCATCTTTTTAAACTTAGCATGATTTTTTCTTACAAATATAAAAAATAAGAAATTTAGTAAATCAAAGTTGAAAATGTTTTAATTGATACTTTTTGCAATAATCTTCTGGGCCCTCATAGGGTCCAATTTGTTCCATCCACCATCCTTGATATCATGGAAACATTAAACTCTGAAGAGAAGTTAACGCCATTTACATATATGTTTAAAAATCTCTGACTTTGACCCTCTACAATGTCCATATTGAGAAAGTAAAGAGATATGTAGTAGCTGTTGTTTTCAATAATTTGGTTGGGTCATTGGATTTCCATTTGCTCTAGCTTCTTTGTTGCCAAAGCAGTCTAAAGAAATTTAGGCAGAGGGATATTCAACAAGCCCCTTGTAGTTGTATTTAGATTTCTACTCACATTGTTGTGAGAGTCCTGGAAGGATTTCTAGATGAAATTATATGGATCGTCTAGATATCTGAATTAGACATTGTCATTAGAAAATGCAGAGCAGTGAAAATTACATCTTTGAAACATAACTATATTGTATATGCTAACAAACTTTTGTCTGATTTTAGTTGGATGTTAAGGTTTATGAGAGGCCAAGAATTACAAAGTAATAAGGAAAGTGGAAGGGGAAGTGAAGGGTATAGATTTTAAATGGTATAAGAATTAGAGTATTTACTGAATCTTCAATAAAATGAGATATAACTGTAGTCAAATGAGATTTTTATTGTCAATGTTTCAGATCAAACCATATGATCCATGGATTTTCTTCTTCTACTATCTATTTTGATGATAGGTCATAGAAAGAATGTGTTTTTGCCACATTTAAAAGTGAGCTTCATTTACCCGTGACTTGTGTTGATGCAGCAAGTCAATTTCTTAGTAAACTGAAAGGTGTAACTAATCCTGAAAGAAATAAAAGAATCTTTGGAGGGGAATTCATCCACATCTTCGATGAATTCTCTTCAAATCTGGTAAAAAAATTGGGGCAAAGGCCTAAATTCTTGGTCCAGGATAGTCTTTATCTAGATGTAATTGAATCATGTCCACCACCAGGGAGTGGGAGAAATCATTACCACATAATCAAGAGTCATCATAATGTTGGGGGGCTTCTAGAGGATATAAAATTGAAACTCATTGAGCCACTTAGGTTTCTTTTCAAAGAAGAGGTTTCTTTACTTCACTATTTTTCTATCACGTTTATTTATTTGATACTCTTCATTTAAACAATGAGTGACTATTTTTTCTAATGTGCTTTAAACAATAACTTATTTTGTTACTATAACCTTGGATTTATGAGTATCATAAGATTTTTAATAGGTACGTAGGTTCGAAGAACTTTTAAATGTTCCTCAAGCTTTTTTGAAATGCCATCCATTCCCTGGTCTTGGTTTAGATGTGTGTATTTTGGGGGATGTCATTGAAGGGAATGCTATTGAGACATTACACCTAGTACACATATATTACTAATGTAAATGCACCAATCACTGTTGTTAGACACATTCCTAAAATGCTGATTGTATAATACTTCTTTCAAAAGTTGATGAGATATTCATTAATTCAATAAAAGATGCAAGACTATATGATTCAATTTGGCAAGAATTTTTTGTTTTCTTTCTGGTGAGGAGTGTTGGCATGCAAGGTGATCAAAGAACCCATTCATACGTAGTTGCATTGAGATCCATAACTAGTGAAGATGGAATGACTACAGATTGGTGTGTTTGTCCATCTAATTTCTCTAGCATTTCTCTCTGGGCTTATCTGATCTTTTAAAATTATTTTTGTAGTTTCGTAATGCCAAATGAGTTCTTACAGTTGCAAGGAAATATTTTATCTAGCTAGGGTTTAGAGCCACTATAAATAAGACTACAATATGACACATCGTAGAACTAGGAGAACGTGTGCTTTATCATGAATCTGAACTTTCTTTTAGTGTTTATGTACCTTGTTTTGTAACTATTTGTTAGAGTAGTTAGTTTAATAGAACCCTAAATAAATAAATATATATTGCCAAAATCTCAACCTTGAAGATATAATCATCAGGAGTTTCCTTTCTAGTAACTTGGTGGAAATGTATATAAAATTACAATGGAGTCTCTGCAATGATATCTGATCTTCCTCCCCAAATTGACCTATGCATGGACCAGACAGGAACTACATGTTGGAAATTCATCTCCCACCATTCATTTACCTTTTCCCTCTATTGAAAATGCTTGATTTTTTTTGGTGTGAATTTTTACTTTAAGAAACTTAAACTAGCAATTGGGGTGCAATTGGTGTGTAATGGGTGCATCTGTATTAGGAAAAATTTTCTATATTATTTTTCATACATTTGTACAATAAAATGTATGCTAAGAACTAAATCATTATTATATATTTACACTCTCCTTAAGTATACTATAGTTTAGATGAAGTAAGAAGAATGGCCCCACCATAAAATTCTAGTAAGGTAGTTAGGTACAATGATCCTTTTAAAAAGAGGAGCAAGAGGAGAATACCCTTGGGAAAATGTTCCCCCTAAAATAGGGAACAAGATGAGAAGTACAAAAATATCACATGCAGAAAAAATCATTCCCATAAGAAAGAATAAGATAGATCATGCGACCCCGCTCAAGGAAAAATCTGTTCTAGTGACAATACATGTACAACAATGAATTCTGAAGATGATCCAAGCTAGTTAAACAACATTCCTTCTCTTAGGAAGAAATAGAACCACAAAAGTAAGTTAGCATGAAATAGTTTTAATTTTTATATTTTAAAACAACTAAAATAATGCTTTACGTATTTAAGAAAAATCTTTAATAATATTTAGTATTTAAATATTTTTATTTAATAATATTTATTTTTCATATTGTAATTATTGAATGTAATTCAATGTTCTAAAGGAATTATAGTAGAAGGGTAAATAGAAGCTATAACGAATGGTCTATAAGACATAACACTTGTTAAAGGTTTTGCAAATGGAGTGACAAGCGAAGTGTGTTTAACCTATATGCAATGGTTTTGACTCAAAAATTGTCCTTCTCAATGCTTTTGCTAAATACATTTAACTCAAAAACTATGTCACATTGTGTGAACCATCATTGGGATAAAAGATGGCATAAATATAGTCATTTACTTGGTTGGCAATCCATGGGAGACCACTTAGGAAATTGGTGGGAGACCACAGAAATTAACCAGAGGCCATAGAAAAATCAAAGAGCTATAAGCCAAAATTAACAAAGAAAATCTATAAATTCATTTTGCCCCATTTTTTACTATTTCCACCTAGTTGAAAATAAATTTTCTTGTCTTGATTTTTAGTTTAAGACAACCAAAATAATTTTCATTTTTTAATTTAAATTAAATTTAAATAGTAATTTAAATATTTCAGATGAAATATTAATTTTGTCTTAAAAATATCTTAAAAGTACTTATCATTAATATTATTTTTAATTTAAAAAGTGAATATTATATTAAAATTTAATATGATTTTATTTTATTATTATTTTTTAATAAATTTTAAAACTTAAATTGATCAGTTTTAAATATAGTTACCATTTAGAGATATTGGCAAATAGTGGCTGGAATAATGTTCGCACAATAAGTATATTAGCGAACAAACATTATTAGTGAAATGCAACTTCTAAGATATAAGTATATGATATTATCAAATGTTAATGTGTAAAGGAGTATTAATCATTCATTTAGTCATTTTTATTAGGGTGACTAATTATTTAGTCATTTTAGTTATGATTTTACTTGATGACCAAATTGGTCATTTATTTAGTCATTTATATTTGTAGAACATGATCACTTTACTCATGTGACTAAAAAAATGATAGAACATGATCAGTTTTAGTCATGTGACTAAAAGTTTTAGTCACCTAGTCATTTATTTCCCAAATTCTACTAGTGCTTATTCTAAACCAATTATTCCACCATACCCATCCGCCATTTGACTAAGAATATGGATGTGAATTAGTTCCACTAGAAATTATGGAATTATGATCCATTTTGGAGTCTCAATATTATCAACAAATTTAGGGTTGAAATTAGGTTCCCATTTCAGAAATTTAACTGTGACCTAGAGAGTATATTTGTGTTGCTGATAATAACTTTTGTCTAGTAGTACAATTTTCACATTCCAAATAAAAACAAAAGTTGAAGAGAACAATAATACTTACCTCTGATACAAGAGAATCCTGAAACCAACCTTTAATATCATCAAATGCTGAGCTTGATCCAAAGCATTTCAAGTATAACCCAAAGCATTCACAATGATTATATAAACCATCAAATTTTTTTTGATTACCTCAGATCGATATCACCAAATGATTATTATCATTACTATAGTTATTTCTAACTCTACGATGTAGAGGAGAGTATACAACAATATTATTAATGCTTAACCAAAAATTGTATGATCTGGTACTGGGAATTGGGGGTTTAACCCTAGAAGATATCCTAGGGGAAACCCTAGGGGAAGAAGATGTGAGGGCTGTTAGGCTATTTTTATGTCATGCAAAATATCCTTTCAAATGGCCTATTGCCTTGCAAGTTTTCTTGGTTTGTGACCTGCCCTGTGTTCCTTGTGTTGTCACCAAGCCCTGGTTCAATCTGCATCTCTTAAAGTGCAAAATCTCAAAAGTTATTCAAAGTTTAAGGTCTGCAAGAAATTGTTAAAATTCTGCCACAGTTTCGAAAACCCATAGTGTTTTCAAAAAGTCCATGATGTTTTCGACCTGTGTGTTGTTTTCGACCCTTTACTTCCTGTTTGGTTTGCTTATCTTTTGGCATCGAAAACCTGTGTTGTTTTCAGCTCCCTTGTTTGCCTTTTGGTCTATCGAAAATCCCTGTGTGTTTTTGACACCGCACTTCTACCTTGATTGATGGTGTTTTTCTCTAACTGCGCAAGTTCGATCGTGTGGTGGGTCCATCTTCTTCCCTATTGGCTATCGCATGGCCACATGTCAGACTTTTCTGACATGCGATCATGCGACTGCCTGCCACATGGCTGTGTGGGTCCCGGTCTTGTGTAGCTGCTTGGTAGTTTACTTCTCTAATAGCGCAAGTGTGACGTTGTGGGGCTAGAGATCAAAGATCTATGGTCAGCATATGATAGCATGGAATATTCCATGCCCATGCGATCATGCGTCCACCCTCTGATTTGGTGCTGACAGTTTGTTCACTTTGGGTCTACTAGTGGATGTAACATGTGGCAGCCTTTGGTTGGCTGTCACATGATTGCATAGCCCTTTCTTTGGCTATGCGATCATGTGACTTGCCGACGTGTGTCCTTGCTCATGGTTGCAGAGTTGTGTGGTGGCGGTGTTCCGTGGTCCCAAGGCGGTGATGTGGCAGCTTCCTATTGGCTATCGCATGATCACATAGCCTTTCTCTCAGCTATGTGATCATGCAACCAGGTGACACGTGTCCTTAGTTGTGCGGTGGTAGTTGCGGTTCTGTTAACGGTGGTAGCTATTATTTGCGGTCTATCGCATGTTCGCATAGCCCACTTCTGGGCTATGCGATCATACGACAAGGCACCACATGTCCCTGGGGCCCATCTGGCTATTTGGTGGGCTCGGTGGTGGGTGAGTGCATGGTAGTTTTTGATTGGTCCATACTGGCAAGGTGGTAGATTTGGAACATTGGCCCAGGCTTGGGTATCTCAGCGGTTGCACCGTGTAGTGGCATGACATGTGGCATCGGGCAGGCCCAGGTGGGGTCTTGGTTTTGGCAGCCTAGATAAAACGATAGTGATGCCGATAAGGTGTGGTCTTGTCATGCATTCGCAAGAATATTTGGCGGTTTTCTAGTTTGTCTAGCGACTTGGCGAACAGGGGTTGCGGAGTCGCTAGATTTTTAGCGAAAGGTGCAGAGCATTTCGCAAACTGGCGAAGGTTCTTTGGTCACTAGTTTAGCAGATATGTGGGGTCCGTGTTTGCGGTGATCGGGTGAATGGTGGTGTGACAAATGGCAGGTGGGCCAAGGTCTGAGGCTTGGTGGATTATTTGCGGGGCCGAGGTATAGTGATAGCCGGTTGTCACATTTTTGCATAACACATTTTCGGGTTATGCGATCATGCGACCAAGCCTATTTTATGGCCAATTTTCTTGTGGTAGTCAAGGTCGATGACTGCGTGATTGCGTGACTAGGGGTAGGCAATTTGAGAAACTTAGAGCCCGCGAAGTGCTTGTGGCCATTACTGTTTCAAATTTGAATGTCTATGAATTTCCAATGATAGAGGGTACCATATTTTTATGGAATTGAATGCCAGATTAGACCTTGTTTGGTGAGAAATGATTTGTAGTGTAGGCCTAGGTGCTTGGTAGTTGTTTGCAGAGGGATTTGTATCATGAGGGGTGATTGCTATCTTTGCTCGAGGTGTGTTTCCAGGTGGTCGTTTGTACTGGTTTCATGACAATTCCTAGTTTTCTGTCCTAATCTCAATGTGTTCATAATTGCAAAATTTGTTTGAGATTTATTTCTCCAGGTTACTTGGTTTCCTACCCCTTGCAGTAATTTTTGATGTAATTTTGATTGGTTTGGTGGGTGAAACCCTTTCCCTAGCTGTTCGTAGCTTGTTGCAACCTATCATGGGTTTCCAAGGTAGCTAGTGGTATAAATTGTTGAATTTTTGTCTTTATCTGGGTTCCTCTCTTCCACTGTTGTGGGGACTAGTTCCATGAATGTTCTTCTTGCCATGTATTTTCCTTCTTCTCTGCATACAGGGTGCTCCCTCTGTCCTTTCTGGTTATGGGAATATAATGAAATTGTAACAGGATTGTCTTATGTCTCAGATTTCAATATATTTGTTCTACTTCCAGATTGTCTCCATTTGGGTTTTAGATTTATTAATTGTAGCATCAAGGGTGTTATAGTTTTTCTACTTGCATGTCGAGTGAGTGTCTGCAGTAGAGTTATTTTTCATAGAAACAACTAAGTCTAGGATTGGTGTTCAGATATGTATGAATTGAGGTAGCAAAGACGCATCATGCTTGTCTTCCAGTGGATGCTGGTTAATGAATTGCCTGTTCCTAGGTCTTTCTTTAGATAGGTGATAGCATATCTGGGTGCACAGGTGGTTTGGTAATGTGTGATCTGGTCAGGGTGAGTGTGTTGTCTTCTTGTTTCATATCCCTATTGTAGTGAGGTATTTGAATCTGCTGCCCATTGGATAAGGCACTGATCTATGAGAGACTTGGGGTACTTCAGGAGTCCATTCAGCCCAGCCTCAATCATTCATTTAAGTCTTTTCCCTTTCGTGTTGGTAGTAGTAGTAGGAGGTCCCTTCTGGTTTTCAGACTCATTGCATGCAGATCAGGTTATTGCATGAGGTCATGGTTCATTGGGGTACAGGATACCTACAGGGGTCTGAGAACTATTCCATAGTAATGCATTTGCAGGCCTTTTGTTCATCAACTCAGGAAGAGTCATGAGTGTGTAGATGAGGAAATACCCACCTGAGCGAATGTGGAGCTCAAAGCAGAAGGAGGATGTTCTTTATCCTCATCAATTGGCACTTGTTCCCTTGTCAGAATTTGGAGTGAAGACTAACCAGTTTGTCAATCATAGTGTAAAGCTGGCACCATGTGAGAACAAGTTTAAAATCCAACAAAATGGTGACTTTGCTGGGGAAGCGGTAAAGGATAGCAAGTTTTTCTGCTTGGCTAGATCATCCCAGAGTCTGGTTAGAAGATCAAAGAGTCAGACACAAAAATAAGCATTTGCAAAATCTTCTCACTGCGTGCTGAGTGGCAACTCTGAGTTCTCCATTTGATCAGTGCAATTCCTGATAAACAGTGTGGCTTGATGAAGTTTTGGTTGGTTGGAAGAGAAACAAGTCAGTGCAAATTTTTCCTCTCATGGAGGTGGCGGCTCTATATTGCAAAGTTACCTGATGGAGCTATAGGGTGAGCTCTGGATCTGCCCTGCCCTCCAACTAGCACATTGATTTTTACTGCAAAACTTTTAGGTATGATATTTTCAAAGATAAGAAATGTTTTCTTATGAGGTGATCTAAGCACTAAGAGAAGGAATGTGGTGTGATAGAGAGGTTAGCATGCTTCAATGAATATGAGTTGCAGTTCTACAAATTTTTGGTGAAGTATGAGCATGGGTAGTGATCAATACAGTCTCATTCTTTAGCCCATGAGTGCCTTGTTCTTGTCCAGTTGGTGGTCTGCTCTCCCAGAGATCTCAATTCTCGCATGGGCACAAGTTATCCATCGTCCCCAACTAGAGCCACTATTAGGCAATTTTTATGTCATGCAAAAAATCCTTTCAAATGGCCTATTGCCTTGCAAGTTTTCTTGGTTTGTGCCCTGCCCTGTGTTCCTTGTGTTGTCACCAAGCCCTAGTTCAATCTGTATCTCTTAAAGTGCAAAATCCCAAAAGTTATTCAAAGTTTAAAGTCTGTAGGAAATTGTTAAAATTCTGCCACAGTGTCGAAAACCCACAATGTTTTCAAAAATTCCATGATGTTTTCAACCTGTGTGTTGTTTTCAACCCTGTGCTTCCTGTTTGGTTCGCTTATCTTTGGGCATTGAAAACCTGTGTTATTTTCAGCTCCCTTGTTTGCTTTTTGGTCTGTCAGAAATCCCTGTGTTTTTTTGACACTGCACTTCTACCCTGATTGATGGTGTTTTTCTCTAACTCCACAAGTCCGACTGTGTGGTGGGTCCAGCTTCTTCCCTATTGGCTGTCGCATGGCCACATGTTAGACTTTTCTGACATGTGATCATGTGACCGCCTACCACGTGGCTGTGTGGGTCCCGGTCTTGTGCGGCTGCTTGGCGGTTTACTTCTCTAAAAATGTAGGTGTGATGTTGTGGGGCTAGAGATCGAAGATCTACGGTCGGTTTATGATCACATGGAATATTCCATGCCCATGCGATCATGTGCCCACCGTCCAATTTGGTGCCAACAGTTTGTTCACTTTGGGCCCGCTGGCGGATGTGACATGTGGCAGCCTTTGGCTAGCTGTCACATGACCGCATAGCCCTTTCTTTGGCTACACAATCATGCGATCGACCAATGCGTGTCCTTGCTCACGGTTGCAGAGTTGTGTGGTGACGGTGTTCCGTGGTCCCAAGGTGATGATGTGGCAGCTTCCTATTGGCTGTCGCATGATCGCATAGCCTTTCTCTTGGCTATGCGATCATGCGACCAGGTGACACGTGTCCTTAGTTGTGCGGTGGTGGTTGCGGTGTTGTTAATGATGGTGGTTGTTGTTTGCGGGTTGTCACATGTTTGCATAGCCCACTTACGGGCTATGCGATCATACGATAGGGCATCATGTGTCCCTGGGCCCGTCTGGCTATTTGGTGGGCTTGATGGTGGGTGAGCACATGGTGGTTTCCGATTGGTTTGTGCTGGCAGGGTGGTAGATTTGGAACGTGGGCCCAGGCTTGGGTATCTTGGTGATTACAGCGTGTAGTAGCGTGACACATGGCATCAGGCAGGCCCAGGTGGGGTCTTGGTTTTGGTGGCCCAGATAAAAATATGGCGGTGCTGATAAGGTGTGGTCTTGTTGTGCATTCGCAAGAATATTTGGTGGTTTTCTAGTTTGTCTAGTGACTTGGCGAATAGCGGTCGCGGAGTCGCTAGATTTTTAGCGAAAGGTGTAGAGCATTTCGCGAACTGGTGGAGGTTCTTTGGTCGCTAGTTCACCAGATATGTGGGGTCTATGTTTGTGGTGACCAGGCGAATGGTGGTGTGACACATGGTAGGTGGGCCGAGGTCTGAGGCTTGGTGGATTGTTTGCGGGGCCGAGGTATAGTGATAGCCAATTGTCACATGTTCGCATAACCCATTTTTGGGTTATGCGATCATACAACCAAGCATATTTTGTGGCCCATTTTCCTGTGGTGGTCAAGGTCGATGACTACGTGATTACGCAACTAGGGGCAGGTAGTTTGAGAAACTTAGAACCCGTGAAGTGCTTGTGGCTGTTGTTGTTTCAAATTTGAATGTCTGTGAATTTCCAGCGACAGAGGGTACCATATTTTTATGGAATTGAATGCCAGATTAGACCCTGTTTGGTGAGAAATGATTTACAGTGTGGTCCTGGGTGCTTAGCGGTTGTTTGCAGAGGGATTTGTACTGTGAGGGGTGATTGCAATCTTTGCTTGAGGTGTGTTTGTAGGTGGCCATTTGTACTGGTTTCATGGTAGTTCTTGGTTTTCTGTCCTAATCTCAATGTGCTCATAATTACAGAATCTGTTTGAGATTTCTTTCCACAGGTTGCTTGCTTTCCTGCCCCTTGCAGTAATTTTTGATGTAATTTTGATTGGTTTGGTGGTGAAACCCTTGCCCTAGCTATCTGTAGCTTTTTGCAACTTGTCATGGGTTTCCAAGGCAGCTAGTGGTATAAATTGTTGAATTTTTGTCTTTGTCTGGGTTCCTCTCTTCTACTGTTGTGGGGACTGGTTCCGTGAATGTTCTTCTTGCCATGTATTTTCCTTCTTCTCTGCATACAAGGTGTTCCCTCTATCCTTTCTGGTTATGGGAATATAATGAAATTGTAACAAGATTGTCTTATGTCTCAGATTTCAATATATTCGTTCTGCTTCCAGATTGTCTCCATTTGGGTTTTAGATTTATTAATTGTAGCATCAAGGGTGTTATAGTTTTTCTACTTGCATGTCCAGTGAGTTTCTATGGTAGACTTTTTTTTCGTAGAAACAACTGAGTCTACGATTGGTGTTCAGATATGTATGAGCTGAGGTATCAAAGATGCATCATGCTTGTCTTCCAGTGGATGCTGATTAATGTATTACCCATTCCTAGGTCTTTCTTTGGATAGGTGATAGCATATGTGGGTGCATAGGTAGTTTGGTAATGTGTGATCTGGTCAGGGTGAGTGTGTTGTCTTCTTATTTCATAGCCCTGTTGTAGTGAGGTATTTGACTCTGCTACCCATTGGATAAGGCACTGGTCTATGAGAGACTTGGGGTACTTCAGGAGTCCATTCAGCCCAGCATCAATTAAGTCTTTTCCCTTTCTTGTTGGTAGTAGTAGTAGGAGGTCCCTTCTGGTTTTCAGACTCATTGCATGTAGATCAGGTTATTGCATGAGGTCATGGTTCATTGGGGTACAGGATACCTATAGGGGTCTGAGAACTATTCCATAGTAATGCATCTACAGGCCTTTTGTTCATCAACTCAAGAAGAGTCATGAGTGTGTAGATGAGGCAATACCCGCCTGAGTGAATGTGGAGCTCAAAGTAGAAGGAGGATGTTCTTTATCCTCATCAATTGGCACTTGTTCCCTTGTAAGACTTTGGAGCGAAGACTAACCAATTTGTCAATCATAGTGTAAACCTGGCACCATGTGGGATCAAGTTTAAAAGCCAACAAGGGCTGAGAAGGGATTGAAGGTAGGAATCAGAATGGGATTCAAGAATTTTTTATGACTTTGGCCAATTCTAGAAATATTCTTCCAATCGAGACTTCTTTTTTCCTAACCTTCCTTCCTTGGAAAGGCATCAAGCTTTATCCAAGGGTATCAAAATTATGCATATCTCATTTTTCAGAAGAATTTTAACTGCATTTCTAAGGCTTCCACGCTGAAGCAGAGGTTCTTCTATGATCTTGAGAAAAGGAAGACATATTTTTAATGCATAATATGAGAATAATCTTTCTAGATGGTGCTATTGAGCTTGTAATCTAGGATGATGTCATTGAATTGAACATTTTCTTCTGGTGTACAAATTGCTCTTAGAAATATATTTATTTTGGGGAGATAATCTATTTTAATGTGGACTAATTGGGTTCATAAGGTCAAATGTGATAACAATAGGTAATGTCACTTGACAGTTTGAGGTGTTCAACATTGGATCATTGCTCTAAAAATTGTTCCAAGAAGAAAATTAATGAACCCTTTTGAAAGAAAATTCTTCTGATAAAAAAGACCACTTGTTATACTGAATGGCATTCGCTTCGTTCAAAGCCTAAAACATGAAATGATTCGATAAGCTATAGAATATATGAGTGCCTTAAAAATCACTACATCACTACTCTTCTTTCTACTTTCTTTCTCATCAATATCCCAGCTCTGTCCCTACACTCCAAGCTCTTACGAAAATACTTCACTTTTTCACTATCGCGCACAAAAAACTGCAATCTAAAACTACGTAGATAAATAAATAATTTTCTGAGCTTTCTTTAACCACAATATTTCACTTGCTAGACACAATTGATTCATTGGTCTTCTCATGTGGTTGTGTACAAACACCTTTGGGTCATGTTCTTTGACATCCGACATGATGCAAATCTAATGATTTCCAACCAACAATAGCCCATGGACTAACTACCAATTGTACCTCAACAAGGTGCTATAGGTACACAGATAAGAAGATACATGCTTCTATAATAGAAATAATAGTGGAAAGAAAGATTTGAGTCATTTTAATCTAATGTAAGAAGATAACTTAAATATTAAGAGTGCCGCTAATCATTAGTCTAATACATAAATCTCATGTATAATACATATTTTAGTGTTGTCTTGAAAACCTTAAAATGATTTCTCTAGAAGAAAATTTGGTAACAATGAAATTAATTCTTGAGGAATAATTGAAGCATGATGTTTTATGGGCTTTAAGTTGTGCAAATTTATTTCTTAGAAGAATAATTGTTGTAACTAAGCTCCCACCTTTTCTTTTATAATTGCGTATACATTTTTTTGTATAAAATGAAGTATTTTTTATTATGAACTATTTTATATTATCAAGTATAGATCAAAGGAGTACATTTTATTAATAGATGAAAATGAATAGATTTTTATCTTTTATTTTCCATAATATATTAATTAACAATATGGTATATTATATTTAAAACAATACCTCTATTAAAAAACAAAAAAAGTGGGTACTAAAATAATTGTGCGCTTCTATTCCTTTTAAAAAGTGTACTTAAAAATATCAGTAGGATAGCTTACCCAAAGAGAAAACAAAAAAGGCCTCAACCACTTCTTGAAAACCATTTCAAGCCCAACTCTAACAACCTAAGCTTTAGTTTCACATGAGATGTTGTTAAAAGGATTGAATGATAGACCTCTAATGGTGATTGTAGTTGTCATCATTGCAAACTATGGCTTAGCCAACCAAATTTTATTTTGTAGTATCTTAGTTTGTTGTCTAATGATTAAATACATTAAAGGGAGTTTGTAACCTTTTATTGTGCATATCTTATTTTTGTAGAAGGAGCATAGATATAAGGGAGATAATTATATTTTATTATTTAGTTTCTTGTTTGCTTAGAATGATTAAATATATTAAAGGGAGATGGTAATCTTTTATTGAGCAATATCTTATTTCTTAGAACCTATTATAGATAAAAGCGAAGTGGTTATCTTTTATTGTGTAGTATCTTGTTTTCTAAGGATGATTAAATATATGAGAGAGAAATAGTAATATTTTATTGTGTAGTATCATATTTTCATAGAATAGTCATAGATATAGAAAGATGATTATATTTTACTATGCGGTATCTTCCTTTTTTTGGAATGATAAAATATATTAAAGGGAGATGGCAATCTTTCATTGTGCGGTATCTTATTTCTTAGAATTATGGTAGATAAAAGGGTGAGTTTAATCTCTTATCATGGATTATCATGTTTTCATAGAATGGTAATAGATAAAAAGGAGATAGTCAATTTAAGCTCTACAAAGGTTACTCTAACAAAATTGTTGAGACCTTTATCCAAGTCGATGATGAACTTTATATTCTTTTCAAACTAAAGAGTGACCGTGAGAGGTGAATTAGAGAAATTAATTAGCGATGAATAAATCAATATTAGTTCTTAAAGTAATATGTTCTTTTTCTAATTAGTTTTTATGGTAATATATATATATATATAAATAGATATATATCTATCTATATATATCTATATATATCTATCTATATACATATATATATATATATATACATATATATATATATATATACATATATATATATATATATATTAGATATATATATATATGTATATATAGATGTATATATATATGTAGATATATCTATATAGATATATATATATCTATATAGATATACATATATATATATATATATATATACACACATATATAGAATATATATATATATATATATATATATATATATATATATATACATATATATATATATACATATATATATATACATATATATATACACACATATATATACACATATATATAGATATATATATATCTATTTAGATATATA
>BSBK01013536.1:0-80000 GCA_027943335.1 Chamaecyparis obtusa | reverse complement strand
ATTGAAGGCACCTATTATCAACAAGGTAAGATCAACAAAAATGAAATTCAATTTATTGAATACTTTTCTTGATAGAGAGTTCTACATTATAGTCACTTGGTTATAGCGATGAAATTTTAGTTTGAAACTGTGCCAAAAAAAGGGTCATGTAAAAACCAAAAGTGGAAGTTTCCTATTGAAGAGCATGAAATTTTTTTGGAGATAATAAAGGATAGAGAGGATCCAGACTACATGTATCAAGAGCTTTAGGTTGAAGGATTTTAAATTGTGCAAACTTAAAAATCATATTTCAAACTTACGGACTATAAATTATTTGATTTGAAATTTATGATTAGATTGAATTTATAGATCAAGATTAAACCTGAATTGAATTTTAATTGATTAGACCAAGTGAGTTCAATAATTATCTTTTCTAGTCTAGATTTCTAGTTCTATAGTGCTTTCTCTAATTAGATTGATTCTTTTTTTAATTTTAATTAGAATAGTTTGATCACCTTAATTGAATACCCTTTCTAGATTGATTAGATTAATTAGATAGGTCTCTCTCTCTCTCTCTCTCACATTCCCCTTACGGACTGCACCTTCTCTTGATGAGGATTTCAAATTTTATTATAAGTAACTTATGAAGTCATAAGGATTATAAATCAAACATATTCCTTGAATGATACTGTTACCCAATTTTCCCTATTCCATGCAAATTTGGCTAAGTTCTATCCCAAGGACTGCATTTTTTCCCTACCAAGCACCTCCAAAATTTTCATGCCTTTGTATCTTGTCTTCTGGCCTCTGGAATTTATTTTAACCCCCCTGGTCTGTAGGTTTAAAAGTTTGAAAATCTAGCCGTTTGAGCCTAAAAGCCTAAAAATGCCTTGGCCCTGTTCTAATTTGTCATTACCTTTTCGGGCCACTTAGATTCCCTTTTAGAATGTGCATTTTCCCTACCTGGTCGATCTCTTGTTCGCTTAGTCCCTAGTGGTCACATCTTTTTATTCAAAAAATGAGCGAACACAGTGTTCATGTAATCTCTTAATGTCTGGCAGTTACCGGTTAACATTAAGCGACCCAGCGGGCAGTTTAATTTCCTTCAGTCACTGATTCACGAAATGGTGGCCCCTTTTTATAAATGTAATACATGTGGACCTATGTTAGAGTGGATTCCAATGTGTCAAATAGTTATTGTTTGCCGAGCGATGACTTGTATGCTGTCAGCGGGCCCGATTTTCAGTTCCCTTTCGATCAATGGTTGGCATATCTTTGCATAGGTTGTGTCAGAGCCATGCGATCTTACTCCAGCTGTTGATTCTCCTTTATGGTAAAGCTTTTAAAATAGGTGGGTCCATTGCCACACATGCACAAATGGTGGTTCCTCATTGGTCCACATAATGATGATTTGGCAAGTGTCAGTGGGACCAAGATTTTCAGCATTGCAAAGAGCTCTAACATTTGCAGAGGATCAATGGTTGGTGCATGATCTCATGGGTTGTGTCAAAGCCATGAGATCTTGCACCCACCATCTGATTTAAAATCTTGTATGTGGTGGGTCCTTTATTAGTAGTGACCGGACGGTATGCAATGAATGGTATGATGATAGGTGGCACAATGCGGGCCCATGTGTGGGTCTAAAGTTTAGCAGTTCTGATAAGGTCTTTGGTGGCTCTAACAAATTTCCTCTTGTTTGCTCATTTGTGAAGTAGAATGGTGATGCTCCAAATGTTTTGGTGAATTGGTGAATAAGGTAGTGGCTAAATCGCTAAATAAATTAGTAGTCGCATGAAACACTCGGCGAATAGGTGCAAGCCTTCAGTCGCTAGTTTGCTAAATATGACCAGGGTTGATTCTTTTGTTTGATTTTTTGAGTCACTGAGTTAATGATGGGTTGAGGATTTCATTTTTCAAATAGAAATCCCTTTGTTGCTTATTCGCCAGATGACCCAGGGTCAAGAACTTGACCAAGAGAAGTGGGACTGTCTGCCACCGTGTTGCTGATGTGTCATGTTTTGATTTGCCGAGCTGTATGATGATGAAGATTGTGGCAGTGGAACTAAAAGGTTCTATGAAATGCTAGTGTGTAAGATCTGAAGGATAGTGTAAGATCTCATAGGGTCTGACAGAGCTATACAAACTTGAGACAGTCGTCTGATTAAAGGCTTATGCAGAGTGGGTCCGAAGTGTTGATTCTTCACTGATGTGTTCATTTCCCATTGGTTACAATATGCCGATGTGGACTTTGACTTTTCAAAGGGGTTTGTGACTATTTCAAGGATGATCTGGGCCGTTCATCTATTGGGAAGTGATGGATATCAACGACCACATTTTAAATTGACCTGCTGGCCATTGTTATTCAAATTTAAATATTCTGAGAAGGGTTTCGCCTTTGTTTCTTGTAGAAAGCCATTTTAAACGGGGTAGCTAAAGATTTTATGTTTCCAAGATGATTGTAGTTGAGAGGATGATGAGGAGGTCTGGGTAGCCATCTTTAGTTGATTCTTGTTTTCAGAGAAGTACCTTTTGGTCATTCATGGCAAGCCTGAGTTGCAGAAAGGTAGATAAAAAAGGTTGCTTGTCTGTAGGAAAATGTAGTATAGAGATGGGCACGCAAACAAAATATCTGATCGGCCATGATATTGCAGAGATGCATTTATGATCAGACTTGATAGAGTTAGGTTTGGCTATTATTCTAATGAAAATCTATGTAACCCTAGTTAGGTTTTGACTCCTTCCTGTGTGCAAAAATAGAAAATGTATATATTGTTTTTTGGAGCTTCTAGAGCTCAAGGAGAGTTGAAAAAAATGAAAAGGAGAGTTCTTCTTTCTTAGGGAGTTATCTGTGGCATTTTCACTACCCTCTGGTTTTCTACATTTTATAATCTCCCATTGATAATTTAGATATTGCAAAGGTATTTTGTGAGATCCTTTTTGTCCCTATGCTTCCTTTTCTAAATTATCTCTTATTGAATTGAAGTATATGTATGTTTTCAGTGATATCTTAGGGTTCCTAATCCCTCTTTCTTTCTACAATTTATGTGTATTCCTATGGATGATCTGATTTGAATGCTCTTGTGGGTATACTTCAACCCCCTGATAGTCTGTCTCATTCCTATACCAAATTGCAGAGGTGAATGTTTGTTTGCAGGTTATAGATTGTGTCTAAATTCTTTGGAATGCTATTGTTTGTGAAATCCTCTCTTTCCCTAAATAGCCTCTTCCTATTGTGGACCCTTCTATAAGATATCCATGCAAGCCTATTCAGAGAGTTGTGATCTCCTAGACCTAAGTTTATGCATTAATTTCATCCTCTATACTATGATTAAAACTATCATTTCAGTGTATCACCTAGTAGGATAGTTTTCTTTTTAGTCATTTCCCTTTCATGCATTCCTTCAATCCCTTTTCCCTTCAAGAGTTTTACTTTCATGTCAAGAAGAAAATTTGGGTGATTATCCAAGAGGAACCAGCCTAGAATCTGGAGGTCTCATCTCAGTTACCATAGGTCCCACACGCGGAGATGACTCTCATGTTATACTAGGTTATCAAGACTATGAGAGCTTGAAACAAGGGTGCAAACTTAGTGTATAATAGATACAACGCATATTTTATTTAAAAATTTGGAGAAATATGCATACCCTTAATTCTAATATCCCTTTATGTGGTGACTTTTTTACCCAATAGGATTATACAAACATAAAACATCTAATGAAAAATACCTAGTAAGTTCTGATGCTATAATTCTTTCTTTGGTTGGAAACGATGGCAAGTTTCAGAGCTCACTTCATAGCTCCATCAGATTTCTTTTTTATAGAGCCTCCACCTCCTTGAAGAGGAAAAAACACTTCATCTTTATTTTTGTATACTTCTTCCAACCAGCACAAACTTCACCAGAATTTCAAAAATTGTTTATTAGAGCAATACATCATTTCTTTATTCTAAAATTTGCACTGATCAAACATAGGATCTCAAAGTCACCACTCACAACTTGGTGAGATGATTTTAAAAATTTTCAAACTGACTCTTTGCACTTCAATGGAAACCACTAGATAACAAATAAGTCAGCTAGGAGTCAAAGCTCTACTCGTACCCACATTATTTATAACTAATTTGTAACATTAGAGATATCAACTGATTGAAATAGGCAAGTCAGTAGTCTAGCTCAACTTGGAACCTGCACTATTTACTCTTGATTACAATCTCCACTCCCTAGTAGAGTCACCATTTTGTTGGTTCCTGGATAGGATTTTACACTCCATGAGATACCAATATGCTTATGATTGATGTTAAGGAGTGGTTAATTCCAAATGTGGGAAATCTATAAGCAACTGGACCAACTATAGGGACAAGACTGCCCTCTTCACTTCTAGCTCTACAAAACCAAGGCAGGTACACCTGATCCAATAGATATAACTTTGTTTCTTATCTAATACTAGATCTTACAACAGATAACTATGAGAAAGTACTAAGCAACAACCTACTACTCATTGACTCTCCATCACTGGGTAGAACAACTGTAAATGTAAATAAATGTAAAATAAGTGGTAATGATATAATGATTTCTTGCAGAATGTAAACAACCATGCCAAACTTGCATCAGTATAGGAGATACTAATTTTTGATCAGTGCCTTATCCATTGGGAAATATATATGAGATAGATACAGAATACAAGAACATAGATTCCAAGCCATAAACACAACAAATAGAATTCATATATTGCTTACAAACATCCTTCCTGATTGAACCAAATGAATCTATGCTTCACTCGGAGACTTCTAACCTGATCCTAGATCAAGGCTGAGAGATAAAACATACACACAAGTAAACCCTATGCAAAGAGTTAGAAAACTCAAAACCCAAGAAACATAACTAAAGGAGAGATCTAAAAACTAAAAATTGCATTAAATATGAGGACTTAAGTTCCTGTATTACAAACCATTTCAGAATACAACACCTAGACAATATGCAAAAGATACAGAAGGTCTTTCCACTATATTGACACAACTAGAAAAATATATTACAATCTGGACTAAGGATACACACTTAGCTTTTCAGCTTCCTGTGTCAAGAATTTCCAGCTAGCCCTTTCTAAATGATTACAAAAATCCTTTTATAGGAACAAGCATGCCACAAGAATATATCATTTAGGGTATTTTTAGGGAAACATAGTCAACCCTAAGACTCTCAAAAAATATCCTAGAAAAATTTGATATGAATAACATTCTCGAAACTTCTCTTACAAAAATCTACATCTCTACCCAAAATTGACCTTGAAATTACACAATCCATTACTGCTCTCACCAACTTTGTTGAATCTAATTTTTAGCACCCCCATTGGAAAGCTTGTTTCATGGTAATTTTGAAAACATATAACACTTGCATATTTTGGTAAAAATAAAGCCCTCAAACATTATTCCCCGTGAACAGCCTCCATTATTTGAATTTTTGACCTTTTGATATAGTTGACTTTATCAAATTTGAATTTTAACTTTATGGAGACCTCAAATTTTGAGGTGGGCCCCATGCCACTTGGCATCACCTGATTCATCCACTAGTCCAGCTCATCTACCATGTCACACCTCTTCCACATGTCATTCTCCAGTTGGCTAGCTTCGCTTACTGTGTATCCACCTGACAACTCACCTCGGGACACGTGTCAACCTCTCACCATTTTTCCATGGTTAAACCTCAAGCATCTTCAACCTCTTTCTTTAGAAATAATCATTGGATTGGCATGCATCACAAGGCAGTCGACCATTTGTTCAATGCTCTGGTTCATTAGTGCATCGTCACCATTCTCTGCCAAGTGTCACATTCTGGCTGGTCTAAGGATCCACCTAGGTGCCAAATTGCATCATCATGCCACATCATAAGGTGACAAGTGTCAGCCTATCGCTATATCACCATATTAATCTCCGTACAACTTTATCTTGGTGCTTTGGCGACGGTTGTCGATCTTGTGTGCATCCCGAGGAGATGGATCTGCATAGTGTGGGTTTTGTCAAAATATATTTACCTAAGCATGTGGAGCCCGCCTACTACATCATCCATCCACATGTATCCTTGGTTTCCACACACATGAAAGGCCCTCCAACTTGGTGTCTAACTCAAGACACTATGAACATGTGGGTTATTTCTTATAAATGCCTATCCTTCTCCGGTGGTGTGAATGCGGGATATATATCTTGCTGCATATAATATTTCTTATCAAAATATCTTTATAGTGGGTGCCCAGTTGGCTGGGTCCACACAACAAGGATGACCACACAAGCCTCTCAACTTCCAATTTACAATCATACTAAGTGTTATTGTATATAAAAACAATGACATTTCCAAATAGGGCGCATGTGGGATAAACCCACATGCCCCTTACTTTGAGTTTCTCACTGTCTGAGCCTATTCATGCGCCAATCTCTTCAAACTAACATGCTGGTGAGGGCTTTGATTTATATCATAAGCGTAACCTATTGTCTGTAAATGATCTTTGTGTATGCCAGCATGCAAAACAATGTTTGTCGTGAAGCCTCCCCTCATTTCGTTGGCATTCCAATTCATTAGTTTATGTGAGGCTCCATTGATACTATGCAGACCACCCATATTTATGCACTGGCAGTAGACTCTGAAACATGGATCCATCTCCATTAACTTGCACAACCTCTAGATTATAATCAAGTGAGCCAATACACCCTCTCGGTTCCATGCAGGGGACCACTCTAGTATTGCATGAGGTGCTTGAATCCTTCAATACAGTATGTGAGCAACTCATGAAACGCTGGAAGTCCACCAAAAAAGTGTTGACAACATTTGTTAAGTCATTTACCTGAGTAGGCTCTGTTGTACATGCTTCATGCTGGTGTTTTGCAATCTAGTGCATGAGCATATTATGTGTTTTGGGTGCTCATAGGCTGCTTGAATGTTTGTTTCCTCTTGACTGCAAACAACATATGAAATGGGAAAATGCTTTGAAAATCCTACACTAGCTGCTAGATGCAAGCCTCAACACCTCTTACACTTGAATTCATTGCTCATGCAATAGATTATTATTAATTTTGATGTAAAATAGTCACAGACCTACATAAAAACCAAGAGGAGACATGCGCATAGTAAGGGTAACCTCCATTGGCTCCTTCTACTTATTTCATGCACCATTTTTAATCAGCTTGGCTGGCATCTTCTGGACCTACTTACACATCTCCTACAACAAACAATCATAATTTGTTTATCTATATTGGGCACCACTTGCATACCAAAAATTACATGCCAGATCTTTGGGAGATTGTATGCAACCCATGAGAGTATGCACAAAACTAAAGAAGAACAAATGTGTGCTTTTGCAGCTTCAAGGGGAAAGAATAGTCATCACTTAACCTGCCTTGGTGTGTGATAATTTCTATTGGTTAACTTCCCCAGGGAACTTCTTTGATCTAAACTTTGTCTTGTTAATGTGTTGTGTTGAGTTACACATAACTTCATATTCTTGGCATTTGCTTAAGGCCTGCTCAAACTCTTCACCAGTCAAACCAAATTGAACCTTGAAAATCAATCTGATTAATCATCCGATGATTAAAAAAGAAGAGCCTTTCTTGTGTTGGGATGTTTACTCATATCTTCAAATCATTATAGCTCCCAGCTAGCAAACTGCTTGATACCTTGGTCATTTCTCCGCAAAACATTTCTTAAAAGAGGTCCTTTAATTAGACAAACATATCTATGAGAGAAATTCTCATAGAAATATCTGACTCAACACCATTCTGGTTGGAATTGATAAAAGAGTGCAGAGGTCTTACCATCATATCTACTCTGGGAGAAATCAATTGTGCAAAATATAAATGACATGCCTAGCGTAACAACAAATTTCCTTTAAAATGAGGTAGGCTGGACCCCAAGTGGGTCCAGCCTAAAAAAATTTTGAACTCAAATAACCGAACTAAACACATCACCAATACGACTGGCACTTGCAACTGGATCACATTAGATCAATTGGACACCTTTAAACAACTTCAAATTTTGAAACTTTGCCAGTCGTCAATCCTGATAAAACAACCTCGATCGTGCCATCAAAAGACCAATGAAAACTAATTCCTGAAAGTTGAAAGTTGGCGGACACGGACCTTGTGCCATAGACAATGACCCTGTCAGACAACTTCACCTAGAAATGAATGAGGTGAGAGATTTTAAAACTTAAAAATGCCCATTTAGAAATGCCAGAAAACCACAAGCTGAAAACACTGCCGATTGCCTCGGAAAGAGATGAATGAAAAATATCAAACGGTGAACTGAAGATGAGTCACTAAAACTGGTAGAAGAACCATCAGCAATGATCACAACAAAATAATCCTTAATTGAAAATGTTTATCTGCTCAAAAGCTATGAATTTCCAAAAATGATTACTTTACAGAAATATTCCATCCGCACTTTATCAATCTTGAACACCCTTCTTGTCTGATCCTGCAAACCGATCAAATGGAAGCTTCACGGTCTCAAACCCTGGATGAAGATTCCTTTTCATATATAGAAAACAAGGCCACAATTAGATTCTCATAATAACCAACCGATTATCAATTATTAATCCCTTAAAATGGCCACTTGGAACCTCTTGAACTGAAAACAGTCAAATTCATAGAAAGTGGGTTTGGAATCGATTGAGAAAAGTCATCAATGGGATTCGTCATGATCTGAAACTCATCATGGGGAAACAATTTCATTTCTACATTATGAAACAACCTTGAAATATGCTTGACCAATAACCAGGTGCAAATGGCAAGATCCCAAAGTAGCCTCTCAGAAAACTAAACTATGCATTGCTGAAGAAACTTAACAATCTACAATCTGAATGGCTCTGGCAAACATGTCAAACGGGCACATGGGAGGCTGAAAATTGGTAAGATGATTCATTTCCATGCCTATAACATGATGCAACAACCAGAACTTTATGATCAATCACAGGGCACTTGATACACTCATCCGAAGAGGGCCTCCAACTAAACTGTGCAACTGACCTTCATTAAAATGTTAGAAACTGGAAACAGAATCAGATTGGCAAACTAGGCAAATGGATTCATCATGGCCCATAAATTGAAACACAAAAATTATTTGACCCTTGGAAAATATGAGAAAAGGAAATTTCTCAATTGGGTCATAGGGTCAAAAGTTATAACTAGTCAAACAGGCCCTTCCAGAATTCTGAACAATTACACAAGTGCATGACAATAACAAACTACCAACTTTGAGGGATTTGAAACCTAATCAAATGGATTTGAAATGACTTGAAAATTGAAACATAGATTATTTGATATGCATACTAAAAATCCTCAAAGTGGCGGGTCGTGAAACACCTTAGGACGCAAGATATTCAAATGCAAATAGGGTCTGTTACAACGATTTGTCACTTTGGCAAGAATGCAGATCTAGATGAACACCTCAGAATGGCTACTCCCTAAACATTTCAGATTCTTTATTTAGGAGTTGTAACCCACTTCATATGTCAAACAAAAGGTGTTGATCCCATTCCCCAAGTTGTATCACATGAAAATCATCAGGCCCATCTTTGTATGCTCTTGAACTAGGTCCTTTCAAACTGTTCCTTTGAAGCACCGAACATTACCTTAGGAAAATTTTATGAACATGGGCTCAAAACCACATGGATTTTTCATCGTACTAAAAGTGGCTCTAATTGGAGACACGTGCCCCATGTGGGCATGCAGAGAAGTCAGGATCTTTGGTACAGCAGACCACTCAAAAAAAAAGAAAATCGACTTCTTTCTCTCAAAAACAGGGAACCTTGCTGAAAGAAACACACCACACAACTGAAAATAAAGCAACTGTACAAAATATACATTACTTGCAAAGGCTCAATGCCTCAAAACTAAAACCACTTCTTACCTCTATCAGATATATGATTCTCATCCATATATGAGACAAGCAATCTGAAATTGTTTTGACAAACATGCTGCCAACATATATGAAAAATTTTGAGCTGAAAGGTAATCATGTACTTGCCATAATCAAAATCCTTCCTTTCACAACCATCCTCATATTCACACTCCAGAAAATAAGGAGGATCCATTATGTCATCTTGACGTTGACTAAAAATATAAGGTCTATCTAGTAATGCATCAAAAGATAAGCTATCATGATCATCATATATCACCAAAAACTCACCCAGCTGAGAATGGAAAAGATTTTCAGATTTATCTTTGTGGAATACCTCAGTCATTGAACAACTTGATTCATTACTTTGTGAAGAAATGGAAATCTTTTCCTCATAAGATGACTGAAAACCAACATTCTCCTCACAACATCTATCAATGTCTTGAATACATGAATCTGGATGATCCAACAATGTTTCTTCTAAAACTTTTCAGGCTGAGAAGTCACATTCAAATTCATCATTTTCCTCAGTACTCTGATTTTCACAAGAATCTCTAACACTGACCTGATCAAGATCTGAATTCATACCATCATATGAATCCTCGTATTTATCATACATGACACTCTTACATTCCTTGTACTCATATGCATTATAATCTTGCAAAATGTTCAATCTCTAAAAATCAACTTCTAAGAGGCTTGAGATTTCATCACTGCTTAGTGTACACTGGATTTCATTTTTATTCTCTTTGGTTTCTTGATTGATGTCAAAAAATTCCTTTTTTTTTGGAACAGGGACTATAAACTCTTGGATCAAATCATCATTGCAGCAACTTTGATCTGCATCATATCTATCTCTTTGTTGTTTGCACAAATCCCTCTTATACTGAGACAAGAGGACTATTTTCTTATGTTCATAAAAAGAAAGGTCTACAAACTTAATAGAAAGATTATCAACTGTAGACTCTTCTCCATCATCTTCATATCCATTGAATTCACTATTAGCATCATAATCAACACCATCGGTACAAGAGGAAACAACATCATTATCAATGTAAAATTTAGAACCATTAGATATGTTGTCCTGATTTTTCAGATCTATATATGGAAAGCAATCAGCATCTTCATTACATGTTTGAACATCAAAAGGGAAAATCTGAAGTTAAACCGCATGTATATCACACAAGACTTTGAGAGAATCATTTTGAAATGTAACTCTTGGCTTCAAAATGAAAGCATTCTGAGATACATCATCAGGCTGGACTGAAAAAATGAAAGATTCATTTTCTGCTTGGCAATTGACATGTGTCTTTGCTGGCTTGTTTGAACTCCTTCTAAAAATAGGGCATCAACACTCCTTACCTCCAAATCTTGGAAAAAAGAACATATCTCCGACTGAAACAAACAATTTGATATGAAATTTGAAACATCATCCATCTTTTCATCAAATGTTCCAAATTGTGGTTTTAAAAAATCAGCATACAACCCATTGCACATATCCCCCCTTTGACATACGTCTCTTTGACATAACTCACTATTGTAAAGAAGATTCTCAACACTATTAACTTCTTCTTGATAGGACACTGATTCAATATTATTGACAATATGAAAATCCTCAATACCTACATCAAACCAACTGACTTCCATTTCTGATTCAAGGGTAAACTGAGTCATCATAGTTTCATATTTAGGCTCAAAGAAACCCTCATTTGTCTTATGATCAATAACTTCACATGGTGAATCAAAATCTGAAAACATACAAACTGAAAAATCAGTTTCATCACCACTGTTATCTGAAACAAAAGAATGCATTACTATTCTATTCATATCAATCATTTTACAATCATTTTCAGCACATGGTAACTGTTCATTTTCTTGACAAGGCTGTCCATAAACTATCTTCTTGTCCTCAAGAAGATCAGAATCACTTTGACTCCTTGGATCTTCTTCTTCACTTTCAGTCCTGCTGAAAACTGATATGACTTCATCACTTGGGGCTTCATCATCATCTGATGAAAGATCTGCCCCCTCTTCATTTTCAATATTTGATTGCAAACAATAAGTTTTTGCAACCTCACAACTAGAAAAACTAGTTCCAAAAATACTTGATATATAACCCTTATAAATATCTATCTCCGCATCAAGAAAATGTTGAAAATCCTCACCATGCATGTTAACTTCTATATCAGGGGCAATCAATGTTTGCTGCAAATTGTCTTCATTCACATTTTGTTCAGAAGTATAACTTGAAACATGACCAATAAGATCGCCAAAGATGGAAACACCTTGATATTGAAAATCATTTGTTGATTTACACTTATTTTCTTCTATTGGAACATCATGACAACAAACTCTAGTGGATAAAAACCCTTTAGCAATTTTATATCTCAAATTATTTTCAATGTCCATCGCTGTCATGAAAGCTTGATGCAAATTATTTGGCTCTTTGTTTCTTAACAGGAAACTCATTTTTTTACCAAATGCACCCAAATAAACTATTAAGCATACTTGATCATTAGGTCTATAATCTTTCAGGATATCATGCAATGTCTTGACGAATCTAATGTTGAATGGTGGAACCAATTAATCTTCTTGAATTTGAATCTCCATCAATATATTCAGCAAGATACTCACATCTATTCTCTCAGCGAACTACTCCATGAAGGCTGAATTGAAGTCCTCCCATGAAGAAATAGAATTCATCGGCAGTGAATAAAACCAAACCTTGGCATCGTCCTTCAAAGTTTGAACTAGCAACTTCATGATGATATCTTTATGGAAAATTTTGAAGTCTCCCATCAGATCAGCAAACTCTTGCAAATGGTCACATGTTGAATATGATTGTTTCCCTCTAAACTCTTTCAAATGCTTCCTAATCTTAGTAGGAATATCATTCGGGAAACCATGTATGCCATCAAAACATAATGGCACATACCTTTGTATAGAAATACCTCTACTTGAATCCATTATGGACTACACCTTCTCTTGATGAGGTTTTCAGATTTTATTATAAGTAACTTATGCAGTCGTAACAATTATAAATCACACATATTCCTCAAATGATACAACCCAGATTTTATTTACAAATTCAGAGAAATATGCATACCCTTAATTCTAAAATCCCTTTATGTGGTGACTTTTTCACTCAATAGGATTACACAAACATAAAACATCTAATGAAAAATACCTGGTAAGTTCTAATGCTGCAATTCTTTATTTGGCTAGAAATGTTGGCAAGTTTCAGAGCTCACTTCATAGCTCCATCAGATTTCTTTTTTATAGAGCCACCACCTCCTTGAAGAGGAAAAAACTCTTCATCTCTATTTCTGTATACTTCTTCCAACCAACACAAACTTCACCAGAATTTCAAAAATTGTTTATTAGAGCTAAATACATCATTTCTTTATTCTGAACTTTGCACTGATCAAATACAGGATCTCAGAGTCGCCACTCACAACTTTGTGAGATGATTTTAAAATTTTTCAAATGGACTCTTTGCACTTCAATTGAAACAATTGGATAATAAATAAGCCGGCCAGGAGTTAAAGCTCTACTCTTACCCACGTTATTTATAACTGATTTATAACATTAGAGATATCAACTGATTGAAATAGACAGGTCAGGAGTCCAACTCAACTTGGAACCTGCACTATTTACTCTTGATTACAATCTCCACTCCCCAATAGAGTCACCATTTTGTTGGTTCTTGGATAGGATTTTACACTCCATGAGATACCAATATGCTTATGACTGATGTTAAGGAGTGGTTAATTCCAAATGTGGGAAATCTATAAGCAACTGGACAAACTATAGGGACAAGACTTCCCTCTTCACTTCTGGCTCTACAAAACTAAGGCAGGTACACCTGATCCAATAGATATAACTTTGTTTCTTATCTAATACTGGATCTTACAGCAGATAATAGTGAGAAAGTACTAAGCAACAACCTACTACTCATTGAGTCTCCATCACTGGGTAGAACAACTGTAAATGTAAATAAATGTAAAATAACTGGTAATGATTTAATGATTTCTTGCAGAATGTAAACAACCATGCCAAACTTGCATCAGTATAGGAGATACTAATTTTTGTTCAATGCCTTATCCATTGGGCAATATATCTAAGATAGATACAGAATACAAGAACATAGATTTCAAGCCATAAACACAACAAACCAGATTCATACACTGCTTACAAACATCATTCCTGATTGAACCAAATGAATCTATGCTTCACTTAGAGACTTCTAGCCTGATCCTAGATCAAGGCTGAGAGATAAAACATACACACAAGTAAACCTTGTGCAAAGAGCTAGAAAACTCAAAACCTAAGAAACACAACTGAAGGAGAGATCTGAAAATTGGAAACTACATTTAGTATGAGGACTTAGGTTCCTGTATTACAAACCTTTTCAGAATACAACACCTAGACAATATGTGAAAGATACAGAAGGTTTTTCCACTGTATTGACACAACTAGCAAAATATATTACAATCTGGACTGAGGATACACACTTAGCTTTTCAACTTCCTGTGTCAAGAATTTCTAGCCAGCCCTTTCTAAATGATTACAAAAATCCTTTTATAGGAACAAGGATGCCACAAGAAAATATCATTTAGGGCATTTTTAGGGCAACACAGTCAACCCTAAGACTCTCAAAAAATATCCTAGAAAAATCTGATATGAATTACATTCTAGAAACTTCTCTTACAAAAATTTGCATCTTTACCCAAAATTGACCTCAGAATTATGTAGTCCATTACTGCTCTCACCAGCTTTGTCAAATCTGATTTTTAGCACCGCCATTCAAAAGCTCATTTTGTGTTGATTCCAAAAACATATAACACCTACATATTTGGGTAAAACTAAAGCCCTCAAACATTATTCCCCGTGAACAACCTCCATTATTTGAATTTTTGACCTTTTGATATAGTTGACTTTATCAAATTTGAATTTTAACTTTATGGAGACCTCAAATTTTGAGGTGGGCCCCATGCCACTTGGCATCACTTGATTCATCTACTAGTCCACCTCATCTACCATGTCACACCTTTGCCACATGTCACTCTCCGGTTGGCTAGCTTCGCTGACTGTGTATCCACCTGACAGCTCACCTCGGGACATGTGTTAGCATCTCACCATTTCACCATGGTTAAACCTAAAGCATCTTCAATCTCATGCTTTAGCGATAACTACTGGACTAGCATGCATCCCTAGGTGGCCGACCATCTGCTCAATGCTTTGCTTCGTCAGCACCTCGTCACCATTCTCCGCTAAGTGTCACATTTTGGCTGGTCCGCAAATCCACCTATGCACCAAACTGCATCATCATGCCACATCATTAGGTGACAAGTGTCAGTCCATTTCTATACCACTATATTAATCTCCATGCAACTTTATCTTGGCCCTTTGGCGACGGTCGCTGATCTAGTGCGCATCCCGAGGAGCTAGATCTACACAGTGTGGGTTTCATCAAAATACATTTACCTGCGCGTGTGGAGCCCGCCTGCTACATCATCCATCCACATGTATCCTCAGTTTCCACACACATGAAAGGCCCTCCAACTAGGTATCTAACTCAAGACACTATGAACATGTGGGTTATTTCTTATAAATGCCTATCCTTCTCCTGCAGTGTGAATGTGGGATATATATATATTGCTGCATATAATATTTCTTATCAAAATATCTTTATAGTGGGCACCCAGTTGGCTAGGCCCACACAACAAGGACAGCCACACAAGCCTCTCTACTTCCAATTTACAATCATACTGAGTGTTATTGTATAAAAACACAATGACATTACCAAATAGGGTGCATGTGGGATAAACCCGCAGGGTAGAAGCAAAAAGTTGGGTGCCAATTCCGCGGAAGTCCGTGGCTTGAAAATTTGCGCCGCTTGAAACGGGCACCCATTTTTTAAAAATGGGTGCCCGTTTTAGGCTCGGACATTCGATCTGAAATTCAAAAGCGGGTACCGATTTTTTCAGAAACGGGCACCCATTTTTGTTTAAAACGGGTACCCATTTCTAAAAAAAAATTTAATTTTTTTTTTAATTTAAAATATTTTTTTAAACACATTTTTTTAAATTTATGAAACGGGTGCTTGTTTTTTGAATTTAAATAACGGGTGCCCGTTTCTTAAAATATGCATGCGACAGTTTTCACTCTGCCTCAGTTTTTGGTTTGGGATAGGTTTGGTGAGACCAAGCCTATGTCTTAGCCTCCAAAATTTTGGCAAAGGCATTGGAATAAAAATTTTAAGGCTTACCGTAATTTTTTAAAGCCCTTCTGGATCGATTTTTTTGACAAAACAAAAACCCATTAAAGATCTCACTATCATGATTCTAAAAATATAAATTTCATAATAATATGGTTATTTTTACTATTTTTACATTATTTATTAGTTGATAGTGGTACATAAACGTAAAATAGTGAGACTCACTAAAACTTTAATAACTTTTTAATTTTTAAGTATTTTTAAAAATAAATTATATGTCATCAATCTAGATTCAATTCTTTTGAATTTTAAAAAAAAAAATTTTGAAAAAAAAAAAATTTATATTAAATTATGGTGGCCGTACACGAGAGGTTTGAAAAATAAGCTTTATTGTTAATTAAAAATTAATAAAAAATAATTTACAAAACAAAAAAATAAGAAAAAATATTCTCATCAATATTCTATGTCTTAGGTATCTTCCCTAAAAAGGATTTAAAAAAATTTATTTATTTGTGTCAAAATATGGTGGTCGTACACGGATGTGGTATGGTCCTGAAACAGGCATTTTGAAAAAGTGGTTTTCAAATATGCCTATCAAAATATAATTTATACCATGTAGGTATTAAAATAAATTATATATTTGAAAAGTAGACTCCAAGTACTACAATTTCTATTAGTGAATTTTTTCGAGATTCAATCTCTAAGTGCCTCAAATTTTGAGATCAATTCAGATAAATTTTGAAAAATAGGAAAAACACTTCCACTTTTTGCAAAAAATTGGCACCCAACTTCTTGCAGCCACCCCGCATGCCCCTTACTTTGAGTTTCTCATCGTCTGAGCCTGTTCGTGCGCCAATCTCTTCAAACTAACATGTTGGTGAGGACTTCGATTTATATCATAAGCATCACCTGTTGTCTACAAATGATCTTTGTGTACACCGGCATGCAAAATAATGTTTGTCATGAAGCCTCCCCTCATTTCGCCGGCATTCCAATTCATTAGTTTATGTGAGGTTCCATTGATAATATGTAGACCACCCATATTTATGCACTGGCAGTAGACTCTAAAACATGGATCCATCTCCATTGACTTGCACAAGCTTTAGATTATAATCGAGTGCGCCAGTACCTCCTCTCAGTTCCACGCAGGGGACCACTCTAGTATTGCATGAGGTGCTTGGATCCTTCAATATAGTATGCGAGCAACTCATGAAACACTGGAAGTCCACCAAAAAAGTGTTGACAACATTTGCTAAGTCATTTAGATGAGTAGGCTCTATTTACATGCTTCATGCTGGTATTTTGCAATATGGTGCATGAGCATATATGTGCTTTGGGTGCTCACAGGCTGCTTGAATGTTTGTCACCTCTTGACTGCAAACAACATATGAAATGGGAAAATGATTTGAAAATCCTACGCTGGCTGCTAGATGCAAGCCTCAACAACTCTTACACTTGAATTCATTGCTCACGCAATAGATTGTTATTAATTTTGATGTAAAACAGTCACAGACCTGCATAAAAACCAAGAGGAGACATCTGCATAGTAAGGGTAACCTCGATTGGCTCCTTCTGCTTATTTCATGCACCATTTTTAATTAGCTTGGCTGGCATCTTCTTGACCTTCTTACACACCTCCCATAATAAACAATCATAATTTGTTTATCTCTATTGGGCACCACTTGCATACCAAAAAGCACGTGCCAAATCTTTGGGAAATTGTACGCAGCCCATGAGAGTATTCACAAAGATAAAGGAGCACAAATGTGTTCTTTCGCAGCTGCAAGGGGAAAGAATAGTCATCACTTAACCTACCTTGGTGTGTGATAATTTCTATTGGTTAATGCCCCCAGTGAACTTCTTTGATGACTAACTTCATATTCTTGGCATTTTCTTAAGGCCTGCTCAAAGCCTTCACCAGTCAAACCAAATTGAACCTTGAAAATCAATCTGATTGATCATCCGATGATCAAAAAAGAAGAGCCTTTCTTGTGTTGGGATGTTTGCTCATATCTTTAAATCATTATAGCTCCCAGCTAGCAAACTACTTGATACCTTGGTCAATTCTCCGCAATACATTTCTTGAAATAGGTCCTTAAATTTGACAAACATATCTATGAGAGCAATTCTCATAGAAATATCTGTCTCAACACCATTCTGGTTGGAATTGATAAAAGAGTGCCAAGGTCTTACTATCATATCTACTCTGGGAGCAATCAATTGTGCAAAATATAAACGGCATGCCTAGCGTAACAACAAATTTTCTTTTAAATGAGGCAGGATGGACCCCAAGCGTGTCCAGCCTAAAAAAATTTTGAACTCAAATAATTGGACTAAACACATCACCAATACGACTGGCACTTGCAACTGGATCACATTAGATCAACTTGACACCTTTAAACAACTTAAAATTTTGAAACTTCACCAGTCGTCAATCCTGATAAAACAACCTTGATCGCGCCATTAAAAGACCAATGAAAACTAATTCCTGAAAGCTAAAAGTTGATAGACATGGACCTTGTGCCATAGAGAATGATCCTGTCAGATGGCTTCACCTAGAAATGAACGAGGTGAGAGATTTTAAAACTTAAAAATGCCCGTTCAAAAAGCTAGAAAACCACAAGCTGAAAACACTGTGGATTGCCATGGAATGAGATGAATGAAAAATATCAAACGGCGAACTGAAGATGAGTCACTAAAATTGGTAGAAGAACCATCAGCAATGATCGCAAAAAAATAATCCTCCATTGAAAATTTTCATCCGCTCAAAAGCTATGAATTTCCAAAAATGATTACTTTACAGAAATATTCCATCCGCACTTTATCAATCTTGAACACCCTTCTTGTCTGATCCTCCAAACCGATCAAATGGAAGCTTCACGGTCTAAAACCCTAGATGAAGATTCCTTTTCATACATAGAAAACAAGTCCACAAATAGATTCTCAGAATAACCAACCGATTATCAATTATTAATCCCTTAAAATGGCCACTTGGAACATCCTGAACTTAAAACAGTCAAATTCATAGAAATTGGGTTTGGAATCAATCGAGAAAAGTCATCAATGGGATTCATCATGATCTGAAACTCATCATCAGGAAACAATTTCATGTCTAAATTATGAAAAAACCTTGAAATATGCTTGACCGATAACCAGGTGCAAATGGAAAGATCCCAAAGTAGCCTCTCAGAAAACTGAAGTGTGCATTGCTGAAGAAACTTAACAATCTACAATCTGAATGGCTCCGGCAAACATGTCAAACGGGAACATGGGAGGCTAAAAATTAGTAAGATGATTCATTCCCATGCCTATAACATGATGGAACTATTAGGAATGAATGCAAAGTATTTTGGCAGTCATTCTGTAGCAGTTGTTGTTGCATTCATGATTTGGATTGTCACTAATGTCAACACAGTGATATTCTGGATATTAGCAAGAAAGTAGGTATAGTTTTGTTTTTCACACATGTTGTATTGTAGATTGGATTTTGCACAGTTGATGGTATGTTCTTTGGTGTGTTATTAACCTATGGTTAACAGCGCAAAAAGAAATTCATTCATTTGTGAGAGTTATGAGCATTTTGGTGAAAGCAGTGTTTAGACAGTGTCTCTGTGAAGCAATTTTCAAAAATCGGAGGATATCTCTTAGCTGGGATGGAATCTAATTTTGTGCAGTTAAAGGGATGTTGCAAACTCATTAATGATGACATGGTTCATAGCGCAAACTTTGAAGATATGTTTGGAGAAAGTTACAGTATCTGGAAGCTGACAGTTTTATGTGGAATTCTGTGTGTAGCGTGTAGAATTTATTATTTTGTAATTGAGGACTGACTCATTTGTAATTATTTGAGTTTGGTATATAAGAAAGGAATGTTTTCCTTGTTTTAATATGTACTGTGAAGGTTGAGATGAGAATATATGCATGAAGTGAAGAAAAGAGCTAATTCAGTGATGAAGGAAGACTTGTGAGTAGAGAGATCTAGAATTGTGATCTTGTGTAAAGGAGGTAATATATTTCATATTATTCTATTGAATAATTCTAAGATCTTTTGGATAGTGGGTTTAGAGATCTTTCCTTGAAGTTGTTTGGGCAGTGGGTCCTTCTGTCTTCCATAAACTCTTAACCGGGTTAGAATCTTTTAACAGGGATTCAAAATCTCCTAACAAGAATTTATATGTACTGAATGTATTTCATAAGACTCCTAACAGGATCCATCCTCTAACAAGAAACTTTCATATTAGTGCATCATTTTGTGGGCATCATTCCCACTGGGGTTTACTCTTTTCAAGAGGTTCCCTAGTCAACATATCTTGTGTTATTGTGCAATTGTGTATGGTTATCTTTCTATGGTTGATTAGTACATTGATTATATTGTTTAAAGCAGTTGAATGGTTAAATTATCTGATAACTGATTCAACCCCCCCCCCCTCTTAGTTATCTTGGGGATCTTTACTTTCTAACAATTGGTATCAGAGTAGCAGGTCCTTGAAAGAAAAGTTTAACAATTTAAGGAGATCCATGGTGAATTTCAGAAAAGAAAGCCCTAAGTTTGATGGAGTAAATTTTGACAGCTAGAAAGGAAAGATGAAGACTCATCTATTGTGTTTAGGACCAAGTTATTGGTTGATTACAAAGAATGAGAAGACTATCATTGAGGAAGACAATCTAGAGGCAGGAACTAAAGATGAACTAGATCTATTCATGTGTAACATACTTGCAAGAGAAGCACTTTTTTCAACACTACTGGAGAATGAATATAGTCAGGTAAGATGTTTGAAAACATCTCATGCAATTTAGAGAGCTTTACATTCTACTTTTGAAGGTGATGAACATGCAAAGAAGGATAGATTACATAATTGGATTTGTGCATTTGAAGATCTCAGAATGATGGAAGATGAATCTATTAGAAGCTATATTGGTAGGATGTCTGAGATTGTAAGAGGAATAAAGTCTTGTGGAGGTGATAAGATAGAGAATGAAGTGATATGGAAAATTTTGAGAACTTTGACACCAGTATTCAAGTAGACAACACTGATGATTAAATAAGTGATACCTTGTACATAAAACTTTTCAAGAGAGAATCTTCTTGGAAGATTAGAAACAGCAGAGATGAACTTGAGATTATCAAGAGAGCTACCTAGAATGGAAACAGCATTCAGTGCTCTTAACATTAGACCTACAAGAAGTACTAGTGTGAATGGAGATTATGCCAGTAGTAGCAAACCTAAGGAAGATAAGAAGATTGAAGAAGGTATTGCATTACTTGTAAAAAGAGAACTAGATGGTAAGAAAATCTTTAAATGTTGGACTTGTCAAGAATATGGTCATTTTGCATCTAAATGTCCTAAAAGAGTTAAGAAGTATAGAAGCAACTTTAAACTTAGGAGATCTAAAGAATGTTATTATGCAAATGATGAAGATCTTGATGTAGGAATTGAAAAACATTTAAGTGACAGTGATAATGATAACTTTGAGGAAATAGGATTTGTAGCAATTAAAGAAGAAAGTTCTGAATCTGATAAAAGGGAAGAAAAAGCATTAGTTTCACAAGTTGAAAAGAAATCTGATTGGATTATAGACAGTGGTTATTCACATCATATGATTGGAGATAAAAGAAAGTTTGTTAAGTTAGATAATTATGAGGAAGGAATTGTTAGGGTTGGTAACAATGCACCTTGTTTGATTAAGGGTATAGGATCTATTACTCTTGATGGAAAGACTAACACTGATGATGTTTACTTTGTTGATGGATTGAGACATAATCTACTAAGCATTGGACAATTGGCTGATAAGGGTTATCAAGTTTGGTTTACTGAGAAAACTTGTGTGATAAAAGATAAAGATGGAAATCTGATTGGAAAAGGATCTAGAACCAGAGGTAATGTATTTCAGTTGAATCCTACTGAGATGACATGTTTGATAACTAGGATTGATGACAGTTGGTTATGGCATAAAATGTTTTGTCATATAAACTTTGATAATATTGTCAAGGTGAACACTACACTTGCAGTAAGAGATTTACCTAGAATTATGAAACCTACTAACATGATTTGCAAAGAATGTATGATGGAAAAGCAGAAAAGGAGTTCATTTCCTAGCAAGAAGTTCACATCGACAGAGAAGCTGGAGATTGTTCATACAGACTTGAGTGGTCCTACTAGGACTAGAGGATTCTATGAAGAAAGGTATTTTATGATTCTTGTTGATGATTTTACAAGGATGATGTGGATTGCATTTTTGAAAGAAAAATCTGAAGCATTTGATAAATTTAAGATCATGAAAAGCAAAATTGAGAATGAATTTGGAATGAAGATTAAGTGTCTAAGATCTGATAGAGGTGGTGAATTTACATCTAGAGAGTTTAACACTTTTTGTGAAATGAATGGTATTAAGAGACAATTTTCATACCCTAGAACACCAGAACAAAATGGTATTGCAAAAAGAAGGAACAGGTCAATAATTGAAGCAGCAAGAGCTATGTTGTTTGAAAATGATTTGGCTAAGACTTTTTGGAGAGAAGCAGTGAACACAACAGTATACACTATGAACAGAGTACAAATCAGACAAGATACAAACAAGACACCTTATGAATTATGGTTTGGACATGCACCCTCAATTAAGTATTTTAGAATTTTTGGAAGTAAATGTTATATTAAGAGAGATGATGATATAGGAAAGTTTGGTCCTAGAAGTGATGAAGGAATATTTCTTGGATATTCTTTAAAAAGAAAAGCATATAGATGTTATAACAAAAGAACTAAGACTATTGCTGAAAGTGCAAATGTAAAAGTTGATGAGAAGTTTAAAATTCAGGAAAGAATGCTTGATTATGAATCTGATGGAGAAGCACAACCTCAGCCTAACATTGAAAATGCAGAATTTTTTTTTGAAACTAATAGTGATTTGCTAAATGAAAGTCATACTGAAGAAAATAGAGAAGAAAACAGAGAAGAAAATAGAGAAGAAAACAGAGAAGAAAGCATAGAAGAATCTACAATTGGAACAAGATTAGTAACTATGACACCTAACAGGTATACTTCAAGACATCACCCTGTTGAGCAAGTTATTTGAAGTTTAGATAGAGGAGTTTCACCTTGAAATAAGGTACATTTATGTTTGATTTCTCAAATTGAACCTAAGACTACTAATGAAGCTTGTGAAGATGAACATTGGATTAATGCTATGAAAGAAGAACTGGAGCAGATTGAAAAAAACAAGACATGGGAATTGGTCCCTAGACCTGAAGACAAGAATGTGATTGGAACAAAGTGGGTATTCAGAAACAAGATGAATGAACAAGGAGAAGTGATAAGAAACAAAGAAAGATTGGTATGTAAAGGATATTCACAACAAGAAGGAATTGACTATGAAGAAACTTTTGCACCTATTGATCTAATTTATGAAAACTAGATTACAATACCTGGTGTGATATCTGTAGTATTGTAGATTTCAACACGAAAATTGAGAACAACAAGATTGCAAACCAAAAACTATCTCCATTCTATTCAAAATTGGAGTTTATACAAGTCGAATGGATCCCAAGAGTCACACAAATCCCTTGGAATTGAAATGAAGAGTCATCATAATGTTTATTACAATTAAACTATTAAAACTATCAAAATTTATCAAAAAACTAAATATAAAATTTCGGTCCACTTGGAGAAGGAATAACTTTCTCATCCTAGCTCTAAATTACGAACCGTTTGATGCGTTGGAAAGGTATTAAAATAATCTTGAACCAAATTTAAAAAACATCAATGGTCCATCGTGTTTCCGGCTAGCATATTTGTCCAGAAATGCACCGAAGACCCTCAAAATTGCAATTTACTAAAACATATGAAATTTTGGAAAAATTAGATTTTCAATATTTTCCCAATTTAATCCTGATCATTCCTCCCCCCTTAAGAGGCAATGGGACCCATTGCACTAATATTTTGCAATAGATGAAGAAATTGTTCTTCAATTTGTTCCTTAGTAAACCACTTGCCTTGATGAGAATGTTGACCAGCTTGAACCACCCGATACAAAGGAATGTTCTGATTTCTCAAAGTCTTTAAAATGGCTTCAGTAACATGGTCACATTGGACTGGAGCAGTAGTAGAGGGATTTAACTCTGTAGCTTGAATGTGTTCAGTAGCTTGGGAGATATCCAATAAAGGAGGAAAATAGTGTCTCAACAATTCCACATTGAAAACTGGATGCAGTCCCAAAAAGGATGGAAAATTAAGTTCAAAAGCATTCTCACCAACTTGTTTCACAATAGTGTATGGTCCATAATGAAGAGGACGAAGCTTCCTATTTGGTCCATGTAGGCGCTCTTTCTGAAGATGTAACCATACCTTGTCACCAACCTAAAACTAATGAGGAGTTCTATGTTTATCATGTCTTTCCTTATACTTCTGATTACTCTGCTCCAATATCTCATAAACTTGGTGTTGTAGGTGTCTAATGTTATTAATGAATTTTTCTGCTTTATCTACCTCCTTGTCACTGTTCAATGGACTACTAGAGTGTAGAGATGGTATTGCTACATCCATAGGTGCCAATGGCTAGTACCCAAGAGAAACCTCAAATGGACTGTGTCCTGTAGTACTATGGAGTGCACGGTTGTAGATGTGTTGCACATAAGGTAAGCTTTCATCCCATGTGCAAGGATGTTTTGAATGATACATTCGTAAAATATGAATAATCATTTGATTCACCACTTCTGTCTACCCATCTATTTGGGGATGGAATGTTGTGGACTTTGTCAGTTTCATGTCCATTTTAGCCCTTAGTGCAGACCAAAATTTGCTGATGAACCTGCTATCCCTATCAGAAATAATGGTTTTTGGCAAACCAAAATGAACCCACACATGTTCAAAAAATAGCTTGGCAGTATCTTCTAGAGAAATCATCTTTTTACATGCCACCATGATAGCCATTTTAGAAAACCTATCTACCACAACATATACACAATCATGCCCCCGCCTGGTAGTTGGAAGCCCAGACATAAAATCCATTGAAATAGACTACCATGGCTTATCAGGAATAGGTAATGGTAAGTATAGACCCAACTTATGGTTTGCTGGCTTTGCAATTGCATAGGCTACAGAAGCTTGTATATGTGAAATGATATCCTGCTTCATTTTTGGCCAATAGAAATACTTTTGAAGGATAGCAGTAGTCTTACCAATACCAAAATGTCCTGCAACACGATTGTAGTGAGCTTCCCATATCATTTTCTTCTATTCTTCAGTGGGTACACATATGTGACCATTATAGCAAAGAAACCCATCCTGCAAGTGAAAATCAGAGACAGATTTTCCTTCTACCAAATTACTATAGATGTTAGCAAAATCAGGGTCAGTACTATATAGTTGTTCCCAAGTGGATGATTGATGATCGCATGAATCCAACACTATTGTCAAACCTACAATTGGAGGCCTACACAAAAAATCTGCCACCTTGTTACTGCTTCCTTTTTTATGATGAATGTTGAGGTGAAATTGTTGTAAATAGGCTGACCACCGTTGATGTCTATCATTTTGTAGCTTCCCTTGTGTTTGCAAGAATTGGAGTGGTTTATGGTCTGTATGTATAATAGTTTCCTTTCCTAGTATATAGTGTTTCCATTGTTTGCAAGCCTGAACAATGGCATACAACTCCTTATCATAGGTGGGATACCTACGTATTGTATCAGAAAAAGTTTCACTATGATAGGCAACAGGATGCCCATGTTGTGTGAGTACCGCACCAAGAGCATACTCTGATGCATCTGTTTCTATCTCAAATGCTTGGTGTAGATCTGGAAGGACCAATACTAGTGCTGAACATAGTCTTTTCTTTAACTCCTCAAATGCTTGTTGCTTTACCTCTGTCCACTAAAATTTTTCTTGTGCTCCACCCCTTAGTGATTGATTAAGAAGCCATGATATGTGTGAGAAACCAAACACAAATCTATGATAGAAGTTGGCTAAGCTCAAGAAGCTGTGAAGCTCTATGAAATTTTTAGGGGATGGCCAATCTTGGATTATTTGAATCTTTGTTGAATCAACATGAACACCCTCAGTGTCAATGATATACCCTAAGTATTGAATACTCTGCATACCAAAAGAACACTTCTCAATGTTGGCATAAAGTTTGTGTTTTTGCAGAGTTGAAAGAACTTGTTCAACATGTTGCAAATGCTCAGACCAAGTTCTGCTAAAGATGAGTATGTCATCCAAATAAAAAACTACAAAAGAATCAATGAATGGTCTAAGCACATCATTCATCAATCTCATAAATGTGGCTGGGGCATTTGTTAGGCCAAAAGGCATGACCAACCATTCAAACAAACCTTCCTTAGATTTAAATGCAGTCTTCCACACATCTACTAGATCAATTGGTACTTGGTGGTATCCAGACTTCAAGTCAACTTTTGTAAAGAATTTAGCCCCCCTAAGTTGGTCCAACAAATCATCAATCCGAGGGATTGGATATCTATTTTTAACAGAGATTTTGTTTAATGCTCTATAATCAATACAAAGCCTCCATGTCCCATCTTTCTTTTTAGCAAGGACAATTGGACTTCCACAAGGTGAAGCACTTAGATGAATGTGTCCTTTTTGAATCAACTCCTGAATTTGTCTCTTAATCTCATCATTTTCCAAAACTGACCTCCTATATATTGGCTCATGTGGTAGCGGTGTCCCTGGAATTAAATCAATAGAGTGCTTGACTTGACAGTGTGTTGGTACTCCCACTAATGGTGTAAACACACTGTGATATTCTTTCAAAATTTTATCCATCTGATTTTGTTTATTCTCTGTTACCTTAGCATGTGTATTAAGAACAACTAACTTTGTTTGTTCAGGGTGAATCATGAGTACAACAAAAGCTCCAGTTTGAGCAATCAAGCGTTTACATTGCTTAGCACTAATTAAAGATGCAGTTTGTGTTGGAAATACCTCTGGTATTCGATACCTCTTCCCACCAAGCTTGATTGTAACACTATGTGGCCTGGACTCATACACCCCATGCCTCTGATACATGTATGGCTGCCCCAGCAAGACATCGCACACACCCAATGGTGCTACATCACATATCACTTCATCCTTGAAAGGCCTGATTGAATATGGAAAATGACATTGTTGATTTATTTGAATATCTTGTTCCTCATTTACCCATCCCATAGAATATGGTTGTGGGTGTCTTGTCACTTTTAGATTTAATTTTTTGACTGTCTCCCTAGAGATCAAATTCTTTTGACTCCCACTATCAACAATAAAATGCAGAGGCTTTCCATCAACCCACATCTGTGAATGAAAAAGTCTCTCTTCATCTTCACGGGGAAATACTTTAGTAGTTCCAATTACGGCATATGGGTTTGCTTCTATGATGGAATCATTCTCCTCTTTCTCAGAATTATCTATTGGTGGCGATTCAGGTTCAGCTTCATCTCCTCGTATTTCTGTCATCAAATTTTTAATACTTTGACAATCCTTTGTATTATGGGTTGGGGACTTATGCATCTCACACCACATGCCTGTGTCTGTCTTTTTAGTAGACCACCATGTGTTCTTGGGTGAATTTGAATGAGGTTCCTTGGTCACCTATTTTCCTGCAAATTTATTGCCACCTTCAACCCTTGGCTTGTTGTTTGCAAAGTAGTCCCTCTTCCCTTTTTGCTTGGATTTTTCTTCAATTTTTGTAGCATATTTATAGGCAGTTGCCAATGTCTCAATATTTAAAAATTCCATCTCTGTTTGAATATACCTGTGAAGTCCACTCCGATATTTCAAAATTTGATGCTACTCTGAATCATTAATACCGAGTTTTGCTAAAAGTGAATGGAATGTATTGGTGTAATATTGCACAGACTGATCCCTCTTTTGGTAAAGAAGCTACCAATCTATGTATTTTTGTTCATATACATCCTTCGGGAGGTAAGCTTCTTTTATGTATTCCACAAATTCTCCCCACGTGGGCTTCTTATCAAGAGATAGTATAAAACCATCTTCAGCAACTGATTCTTGTTCTTTGTTTGCTACTTTGGTTTCCCATGCTAATTTCACATGGGTTTCAGCTTTGAGGAGAGCAAATGTTATCTTTTCAGCATCTGAGAAATTATTTACAGAAAAGTACCTATCCAACTTTGATAACCAATTATCAACAACTTCAGAATCGAAGTTTCCTTCAAAATTTGGGATGTCGAAATTGACCTGCACTTTGAAAGGGGTATTTCCATGAAATGATGTTTTAGATTCAGAGGGTTTTTGCTTTTGTAGGAGGCATGAAAATTGACTCATCATCTCCTCTCGATGCTTATTTAAAGCTTCCTCGACCAACTTCTTAACATCATCGTCTAACATCTTCGATCGTGTGCGTCTCAAAGGTGGGTATTTTGACAAATCTTGTGTATCCAATCCTAATCTTTGGTAGGAAGAACTTGTGTAAATTGGCATAAAGGAGCGTTCCTGCTCTGATACCACTGATCTGATTTATGAAAACCGGATTACAATACCTAGTGTGATACCTGCAGTATTGTAGATTTCAACATGAAAATTGAGAACAAGAAGATTGCAAACCAAAAAATATCTCCATTCTATTCAAAATTGGAGTTTATACAAGTTGAATGGATCCCAAGGGTCACACAAATCCCTTGGAATTGAAATGAAGAGTCATCATAATGTTTATTACAATTAAACTATTAAAACTATCAAAATTTATCAAAAAACTAAATATAAAATTTTGGTCCACTTGGAGAAGGCATAACTTTCTCATCCTAGCTCTGAATTACGAACCATTTGATGTGTTGGAAAGGTATTCAAATAATCTTGAACCAAATTTTAGAAACATAGATGTTCCATCGTGTTTTCGGCCAGCATATTTGTCCAGAAATGCACCCAAGACCCTCAAAATTGTAATTTACTAAAACATATGAAATTTTGGAAAAATTAGATTTTCAATATTTTCCCAATTTAATCCTGACCACCCGTGGCTAGACTTGAAGCAGTGAGAATGTTTCTAGCATAAGCAGCTTACAAGAAATTCAAAGTGTATCAGATGGATGTGAAGTCAGCATTTTTGAATGGTGAATTGGAAGAAGAAGTCTACATTGAGCAGCCTGAAGGTTTTCCTTTGACACAAGAAGGAGATATGGTATGTAAGTTAAAGAAAGCTTTATATGGATTAAAACAAGCACCTAGAACCTGGTATGCAAGATTGGATAAGTATTTATTGAAATTGGGATTTATAAAAGGAACAATAGATAGTAAATTATACACAAAAGAAATTGAGAATGGTTTGTTGGTTATAGTTATATTTGTTGATGATATTATCTTTGGAGGAGAAGATGAAGCTAGTGACAAATTTGCAGATGAAATGAAGACTGAATTTGAGATGAGCATGATTGGAGAAATGAAATATTTTTTGGGATTATAGATAACACAAAGCAAGGAAGATATATTTGTAAGTCAGACTAAGTATTTGAATGATTTATTGAAAATATTTGGGATGGAAGATTCTAAACCTATTGGAACACCTATGGTAACTGAACATAAGTTATCTAGCAAAGATGAGACACCAGCAGTTGAGCAGAAAAAGTATAGATCTATGATTGGAGGATTGTAGTACTTGACACATACAAGACCTGATATAGCACATTTAGTTGGGATTGTAGCAAGATTTCAAGAAGAACCTAGAGAATCACATTATGCAGCAATAAAGAGGATACTGAGATATCTAAAAGGAACAATGGATTATGGATTATGGTTTGATAATTCTGATGATTTTACTTTATGTGCCTATACTGATGCAAATTGGGGAGGTAGCATTGATGAAAAGAAAAGCACCAGTGGTGGAGCCTTTTTTCTTGGAGGAAAATTGGTCTCTTGGTTAAGTAAGAAGTAGAATTGTACTTCACAAAGTACAGCAGAAGCAGAATATGTTGCAGTAGCAAATAATTGTAATCAGATTATTTGGATGAAGCAGATGTTGAAGGATATTGGAATAAAGTTTGATGAGCCTATTGTTATACATTGTGATAACACCAGTACAATGAGTATGTCAAAAAATCCTATTTTACATTCTAAGACTAAACATATTGAGATCAAGTATCATGTTGTAAGAGAGAAAGTTGTAGAAAAAGAAGTAAGATTGGAGTACATAAGCACAAAGGAACATATAGTAGATATATTTACAAAACCTTTACCTAAGGATACATTTGTGTATCTGAGAGGTATGCTTGGGGTTATGCCCCAACCTATTTTTGAGAATTGATGTAGATGATTGCATCCATCCAGTGGTATATGAGCCCTATCTTTCTTCTGGATTGGATGTTGGAACTTCCTTTGTGGGGGAGTTTATGAGCTGAGTCATGAGGACTCTTGTTATTGTATTTTTTTGAAAATTATCTTTTGACATTAAGTTGTTTTTGACTTAGTGATGGAATTTTTGTCATTGATGTCAATGGGGGAGAGATATACATGAAAAACATTGTAGATTGTATGAGAGAGCTGAATAGGAAAATGAACCAAGATTTAATTTGATATTTTACAGTGATGTTGCAGTATTAGATTTTTGGAACATTGGATGTTTTTCATCTATGTTGCCATCAATGACAATGGGGGAGATTGTTAGGAATGAATGCAAAGTATTTTGGCAGTCATTCTGTAGCAGTTGTTGTTGCATTCATGACTTGGATTGTCATTGATGTCAACACAGTGATATTCTAGATATTAGCAGGAAAGGAGGTACAGTTTTGTTTTGTGCACATTTTGTATTGTAGATTGGCTTTTGCACAATTGATGGTATGTTCTTTGGTGTGTTATTAACCTATGGTTAACAGTGCAAAAAGAAATTCATTCATTTGTGAGAGTTATGAGCATTTTGGTGAAAGTAGTGTTTAGACAGTGTTTCTGTGAAGCAATTTTTAGAAATTGGAGGATATCTCTTAGCTGGGCTGGAATCTAATTTTGCATAGTTAAAGGGATATTGGAGACTCATTAATGATGACATGGTTCATAGCACAAACTTCGAAGATATGTTTGGAGAAAGTTACAATAGCTGGAAGTCGATAGTTTTATGTGGAATTCTGTGTGTAGTGTGTAGAATTTATTATTTTGTAATTGAGGACTGACTCATTTGTAATTATTTGAGTTTGGTATATAAGAAGGAATGTTTTCCTTATTGTAATATGTACTGTGAAGGTTGAGATGCGAATATATGCATGAAGTGAAGAAAAGAGCTAATTCAGTGATGAAGGAAGACTTGTGAGTACAGAGATCTGGAATTGTGATCTTGTGTAGCAGAGAGTGCAGTTTTGGCATAGTGTGAAGGAGGCAATATATTTTATATTATTTTTTTGAATAATTCTAAGATCTTTTGGATAGTGGGTTCAGAGATCTTGCCTTGAAGCTGTTTGGGCAGTGGGTCCTTCTGTCTTCCATAAACTCTTAACCGGGTTAGAATCTTTTAACAGGGATTCAAAATCTCCTTACAGGGATTTATATGTACTGAATGTATTTCATAAGACTCCTAAGAGGGTCCATCCTCTAACAAGGAACTTTCATATTAGTGCATCATTTTGTGGGCATCATTCCCACTGGGGTTTACTCTTTTCAAGAGGTTCCCTAGTCAACATTGTTATCACTTTTTTAAATATTTTTTGGCTCCGTGTTTTGGCTTGGGTTTCTTCCCTCGTTTCCAAACCCTAGGTTGGTTTGTTCCTTTTTGTATTTTCGTGTTACCTTTTTTGATTCACTAAAGGGGCTAATTCACATGTGCCTTTAACCTTTTTAAGTCATGCATTTGTGGTTAGAAAGTTGTTGGCCCCCATGCCCCTCTTCTCCTTTTTATTTCTCCAGGCCTAGGTTTTTGGTATATTTTCCTAAAGTTCTCACTAAAGCAAAACGAGTGGCTGTCGTTACACCGCAAGACCCCGGTTGTCAGTTTTCTTTGACATGCGATATAGCGATGAGTTGCCACCTGTCTCAAAGGTGGGCCCAACTGGAGGAAGATTTTACAGACTTTAAAGGGTGGAGAAGATCTATGGTGGTTGTTATACCATTGATCCGAGATGCTTGCACGTTAAGCTTGCGGTATAGCGACGACCGTCAGATTTACTATGTTTGAAAAGGATTCGGTGGGTCCTAACAGTGCCAGGTCACTATAATTCTTGTGGTTCTTATTGGTTCTCAGAAAGCTAGGTGGCAGCTGACGCATTTTTAAAAGATGGTAAAGGATAGTTAGAAGGGACCCACCCGTATGAAAATGTGGCGCAATGTGATTTGATTAATAGAAAATGATGTGTTTATTTGTGGGGTCGTGTTTTCCCAAAGGGTTAATCTTCAGTTTGATTGGATGGTTCTTGTTATACCATTGATCAAAGATGTGCAGATTTTAAGTTCATGGTATAGCGATGACCGTCTGATCTTCTTACAGACTTAAATGCTCAATGGGCCTCTTGTTGTGCCAGTTCACTTTGACATGTTTATTTCTTATTGGTTGAATGACAGCTGTGATCTGACTATTTTCAAAGTGGTCCGAGTTAGAAAGGGAAAGGGACTGGGCCCACTTGTCATTTTTTGCTGCATGGCATGTTTTGATTTGATATGTGCCCGCTTATGTGTCACAGTGGGACCTTAGTTTCTCAGATGATTAAAATGCTGCAAGATCCCACGGTTGTCGTTAAACCGTTGGGATGAGATGCTCAGGTTTTAAGTTTGCGGTTTAGCGACAACCGTTGATTTGAATAAAGAGATGGAAGCCTTTTGGTGGGTCCTCTGTGTTAGATTTATTAATGAGGTGGTCATTTTGATTGGCCATGGATGATGTTGACATGTAAAGATCGCTGCTCGGACCAGGATGAACTTAAAGAATTTTTTTCTACACATGTTAATTTTGAAATGTTCTCATTGGTCGAGAACTAGCTTGCTAAAGGTACTATAGAATTTTGCTGATAAGATTTTCTACCGCCCGATGCGCTGAAAATGAAATATATCAACGACTTGAATTTGAATTTTTCTCTTGAATGACATTTTCACTTCCAATGAGTGATAGGGCTGCCAACCTCAGTAATGGTGGAATAAATTTGTTACGTGCAGGAGAATTGTGAGCTGTTAGTAGATGTTATATACCAGAATCTGATTAATCTTTTTCTTCACTATTCTCGTGTGTTCTCCGGTGATAATTTTTCCATGCAGTGCTTTCAAGCGGAAGATTTTACAGGTGCCTGGTAAATTTACTCTTGTGTTCAAGTCATTTGAAATTTGTAAAGCTTTGTGGGGTTTTCTTTCATATGGTCAGTTGATATTGTTTGAAGTTTTATTGGGAATTCATATCTTAGTAAGAAGCCCTATTTTTAAAATGCCGCCCAAGAGAAGTTTGTCTGGTCAAACAGAATATATTAAGAGAGGAATTTTTGAGGATTTGATGCAGTTACTCCCATTTTCTGATAATGGGGCACAAAGAGTAAAAGAGCTCACTCCGAGACATCCTAGAGATTCAGTTGCAGAGGGTCTCTATGATAGAGGGAATTGGATGAGAGATGCTAAAGTGGGTGATAAGCACAATGGTCTTATTCTTTTTAAATCAGCATATTCACAAAGGAACGCTTGTACGCCCCTCAGTAATGTATGGCAGTTTGACATTGGGAGGTTGGTATGCCCTGGGGTTTTCATGGATGATGAATTGTTAATACAGATTGCTAAATGTTATGATCATGTGACAAGATGTGTCAAGGATGTAAGTAGAAGAGACCTAATAAGCATTACCGAGGATGAGATCAGACAGGTTTTCTCATTAAATGAACCATCTGTGGGGTTGGAAAAAATAGATTTCATAAAGTTCACTGAGATTTATGAGGCACAGAAGCACTATCTACGGGAAGGACCTCTAAGGCAATATTTTGATAAGATAGAATCAATGTGTGCTGTCAGTTCAAGTACACCAGAGCCCATCAGGTTAGATTTATTCAGTAAAAAGGCACAGGAAGTTTATAAGTCTTTATCTTTGATCCTAGGGCATGATGAGAAGACTCATATGCCAGTACCTTTTATGTTCATGATGGTGCAGTCACTCCACCCCTAGCTTGCCCTCATTTTTTACTTTGCTTCTCATTTGGCTGAAATAATTCATGAAGGATTAATAGGAATTAAGAATATGAAGGTCTCTAGACCATTCGGGTGGTACTCGATGCTTATGCACATGTTTTTGTATAAGGGTGAGAAGTTTTTTAGTACAATGATGAATATTGAGAAGGAAAGATATGGAGAGACTCTCCCAGTGCAATTGTGGACCACAGCCTTGTCCTGGGACAGAACTGATGCTAGTTATATTGCCTTTGATAGGGATTTTGCATTGAGGCTTAGGTCTCTTTTATTTATTGATAATCCAAGAATCCCAAAAGAGTTATTAAGATTGATTAGGCTGATGGATTACTGGAAGGACATTACCATTGTCCATAATTTTGGAGACATCATTTTGTATCCAGTCTCCACAGTGTTTAGAGTGTATGGCAGTAAGGTGGCACCTTGTATTTTGCCATATCAGGTCCCATTGAAGCTAGGATATGCTGAGATCTTAAGACAAATTAGAAATTTGCAAGAAACCACACTCACTGGCAAAGGTAGAGGAACTTTCTTTCCTGAAGTAACTCTGGCACATCAGTATGTAATTACAAAAGGAGGATGGGTGCACCTGCATAAGGTTTTGCAACCCTACAGAATGTCAAAGGTAGTGGTGAGGTGTGCAGATACAAAGGGTTTCCTTTCAGGCATGTTCAAAGATAAGGTGAGGTGTGCTCTTATTGAGCATCAATTTAATTTTCCAGAGGACATAATAAGAAATGAGTTTGACCTTCAAACTCAAGAAATTAAGAAAGAAAAATGGATGATTTATAACAAGTCTATAGGTTTTATTTAGAACTTTGATAAAACTTATGATCCATTGATTAGGTTTGAACCATGGGCTAGAAAGGTTAATGTCCTTATGGAGAATTTTAAGGGACTCATGAGTGCTGTAAATGAGAAAAGGGTATCTGTGACTAAGAAAGATCTAGAAAAGGCTAGGCAGATCTTAAACCAGCCCAAATATATGAAGTTGATCCCTAAGGGGGTGTACATAGTACAGAAGAGGAGTGGACATACTATCCTTCTGACCTCACAACAAGGAAGTGAAGATGTTCCTTCCACTTCAAGAGGGAAGAGACCACTTTCTGATAAGCCTGCAGTGGCTTCATCTTCAAGCCCAATAATTGAATTTCCACCCTCACCACTCCCAGAAACAGGTATGGATGCAAGGGTTGCTTGGGAGAAGCTAAAGCTGACAGAGGAAATAAATAAATTGAGGGAAATCAGGGAACAATTGGAAAAGGAAAGGAATGAGAACGCAAAGGCCACAGCTTTAGTAAATCAGAAATATGAAGAAAAAATAGTAGGGGTGATTATGGAATTTGCAGTAGATTTAAAGCCTTCTATTATACATGGCCATATGGATAAGTTAATTTCTTTGCTTAAGGTTATTAATAAAGAGAAGGATGAAATGGCTCCAGTTTTGAAGAGATGGATTGAAAGGTCTCCCAATGTAAAACTATTTCATATGTTATCAAAGGGACAGGAGGACCCGGATCCTTTGATAAAGCCATTGCATCAAATTGTGGAGAAGTTGGTGCATTTCAACATTTCTATGGATATTTTTATTAGGAGGACAAGTATGTTGAAATCTGAATTAATGCTTTCAGGTTATGAACTGGTGCCTCCTATTTTTACAGACAAAGGAGAATTTAAGGAAGCTTATCAGTGGAGGGAGGAGTTAGATGGACTCCTCACAGAATGAATCAATAATGTTTTAAGTGATAAGTCTTCTTTGAGTGGCACAATTATAATTTTGATAAATGCCAGGGTAATGTTTGACACCATTCAATAGAAAATCATACAGATCATTAGTGAATGGGAACAGTTGTCTACCGAGAAGGATGAATTTGTTAAGTTTGAGATCCCAAGTGAAGAGGTGTATAATAAATGGAGATCTCAGTACATGCCAGCTGTGGAGAGTGAAGATACACCGCTAGCTTCATAAAGTAGATCAGAAGAGTAAATTTTGAGTCATAAGGGTGGTTGAGATATGAGGAAATATTCATTACAGAATGGACAGCAAATATCACAGATCAGATTTGTTAACAACTGCCCAAAGATTGCATTAAAAGACGTGAAGAAGGTTGACTCAACTGCATTTTCCTCGCCATTGTGACTGAGTGTATTTATTGTAAATTTTATAGTTGTTGAAAAGTTTTAGGGTTGATATTTTGTAAACCCTAGAATGACCGGAAGCTTATTGCATTTCCTTGTATATAAATGATTTCCCATGGTCATTCTAGGTATTGAGTAAGTTAGGTGTAAGAAGAAAAAGAGAATTCTGAAGCCCTGCTACTCAGTCGAGGATTGTAAATTTGCATGATTTTGTTAGGATAATAAAGAAGTGATACAAGTTGGCACCATTATCTAGTAAGTTTGTTATTCAGAATATGATGTATGTAAATGATCATGGTTATACTTAATACAAATATCAAATCTTTACCTCTCCATTGTGTTTGTTCTATGAATCTTTAAGCCTATTTTAGGGTTTATGTGTATGCATCTTGCTTTGAGTTCTGACCTAGGGTTGGATTAAATATTACTCAAAGTAAAGTACGTGTTCATTGAATTCGCATAAGGATTATCTATAAGTAGGGAAGAGTTGGGGTATTTGTATTTACGATTCAAAAACTAGTTGTTCTCAAAGTTGCTTTGGGATCCTTTCTATTTTCTGACTCTATTGCCCAATGGATAAGACACTGGCCTGTATTCTCCTATCTTTGTTCTGAGAAGGTGATTCAGATTTCAAAGTCCCAAAATCTTAAAATCACTACCAGTAATTTTAGTTTTATTTACTTTTATGTATTGTCCTTCCCAGTGATGGAGGATCAATGAACAATAGGTTGTTGTTTAGTATTCTCTCACTGTTTTCATCTGTTAAAGGATCCAATAAAGAAATAAGGGGCAGAGTTAAGACTATCAGTTAAGAGTTAAATACTATTGGATCAGGTGTACCCGCCTTGGTTTGATAGAGCCAAAAGTAGAAGAGGGATTATCCATCCCTATAGTTGGTCCAGTTGCCTATAGATTGCCCATATTTGGAACTAACCAGTCCTTAACATCCATCATAGGCATATTGGTGTCTCTTTGAGTGTAAACTCCTTTCCAGGAACCAACAAAATGGTGACTCTACTGGGGAATAGAGATTGTAATTAGAAGAAAATAAAGTAGGTTCCAAGTTGAGCTGGACTCCTGACCTGGCTATTTAAATTAGTTGATATCTCTGGTGTTATAAATCAGTTATAAACAATGCAGGTACAAGTAGAGCTTGACTCCTGGCCGGCTTGTTTATCATATCTAGTGGTTTCTATTGAAAGTACAAAGAGTCAGTTTTAAAGGTTTTGATATTATCTCACACTCTGTGAGTGGCGACTCTGAACTTTTTATGATTAGTGCTTTATAAAATATAGCAGTATGAGTTTCAGAAACACAAGGTCATATAGTAGGGAACACCTTGAGGAAAGTCTGCAGGGTGGGCTTCCTATTACATCTAGAAGAAACCAAGGTAAGAAGGACAAAGATACCAGTGATATGTCTATGACTTGGAGACAGAGGGGAAACCCTAGACAACATAATATTCCTCCTCCTAGTCAAGAAGGAAATGCCTCAGAATATGAGGAGGCAGTTGATTTGGGACTTAATCAATATGAAGATTATTACTCACCCACAGAGAGGGAGGGTGAAGGAATATCTCAGAATAGGAGAAAGAATTTAAAAAGACAAGGAAGGTCAAGAAGTAAGAGTAGAGGGGGTCAGGATTTTCTTCCTCCTTTCACCCTTGGTTCCTCAATACCACAGGGCCTTCAGGACTCTTAGGGTCAGCAAGAAAATCCTCAAACACAACAGAATGAATCTGAAATGACTTTGCCTGACTCTGAAGATATATTTGAGGAAGTTCATCAACTGGAAAGAAGGATTTAGGAATAGGCTGCTATTAGAGAAAAAGGGAAAGGGATAAGGAAGAAAGAATTAGACAAGCTATGATAAAGGCTGAACAGTTAAAAAGATAACTATTAAACTTAGAGGCTATAAACTATATTCCCATCCCTAAACTGACAAATGAGTTGCCTGTTGTTCCAAAGGATAAGGGAAAACAAAAAGAAAAAGGTATTTCAATCAATGAACCTGTCAACCCTAAGCAAAATCTTGACTAGTCTTTGAGACTGGAGGCAGATTTGAAAAAAGCCAAGAAGGAGCAAGAGTTGCTAGCTAAACACCTGGAAAAGGTAGAATTAGCAGCAGCAACATTAGAAATGAAAAAGAAAATTTATTTTCTTAAAAGGTCTACAGGACCTATGAATTCTGGTTTTTTGAATATGACACAAGGAGCTGGTGTTGCACACCCAACTAATCAGACAGATGGCTTTCCCCCACCAAGAGGATTTAATGGTTCTGCTACTACAAATACAAATGCATCCACATCCTAGGGTGCTAGTTTTCCAAATTTAGATGTTATACATGAAAGGTGCAAGCAGTTGGTTTTCAATGGCATTCCTGGTTATCCCAACCCCATCCCTAAAGAAATTAGAAAAAAGCTCCCTAAATTTACAGGAAGCAATGTTGTAACTTGTGAAGAACATTTAAAAAAATTCATTGATGTAATTGATGATTACAATATTGTACCAAATGATGCTATTATGAAATTATTTGTGCAATCTCTAACAGAAGATTCAAGAGACTAGTTTAGAGCTTTGCCTCATGGTAGCATAGGTTCATGGAATCAACTTAGGCATTATTTTAAAGAGCAGTATGGTGATAAGACACATGAGGGATTTATGCTAAATGAATTTAATAACATAAAAAAAGGATTTCAATGAAGATGTTGTTGAATTTAATGTCAGGTTTCAAAAGGCCATGCATAAAATATTACAAGTCATTAGATTGGATGATAGGGTATGCCTTGTTACATATTTAAATGCCTTCGACTCAAAAATGGGTTACTTATTGAGAGACAAAAACCCAAGGAGCCTTGTTGAAGCCTACAAGTTAGCTGTGAATATAGAAAGTAATCAGAGAATCTCAGGGAAGTTGGGAAGGAGAGAAGATAACAGATCACCTTCGTTAAATAGAAAGGATCAGGGAAAGCCCCAAAGTGTTAAACCAAAGGATGAGGAAAGCCTGAAACAAATTCTTAAGGCAATCAAGGATCTGAAACTTGGTGAAAACATAAATAATAAAGCTGCAGGAGGAGACAACCCTCCCTTCAACAATTTTAATAAATTGCCAAGGATGCAAAACTTTCCTTACAATACTCAATGGAAGGATGGAAAACCTTTTAGCCCAAACAAGGGGGATAGACCAAATAATAGAACCCCTGACCCATTACAAAGAAATTCAATGAATGCAATGGAAGATATACCATGGTGCATGGTCTGTCAATCACCCCATGACCCTGATTATTGTGTCATATCCCAAACATGTCTCCTCAGGAAGAACAAGAGTGCACGGAAGAGCAGCCTTATGATGATCAGGGGTGTGGGATGACTTCTTCTCATATTTTGAGTGAAATAGATTCTGCTGAGTAAGATGAAAATCAGGATGCCTCATTTTCCCAAGCCAGAAATGAATTGTACCATCAACAAGTCTTTTCAGATAATGAAGATAGTGAGCCAGACAACATTCAATGTAATGTTCAAAAAAATGACTCAGCTACTACCTTGAGAAGGCCCTCTGATGAAGAGATCACTTTGATAACAGCAAATTTGGTTACTCAGGCAAAGGCAAATTATAATTTGAGGAATAGAGTGGTGGGTGATTCAGATCCCAAGCCTGCTGGCATTTTTATAAAGAAAACATCACAAGAAAAGATCAAGGATTCCCCTCATACTGATAAGGTTAAGATAAAGAGGAATGTCAAACCCAATGTTGTGTATAAAGTAAAGCCAAGGCCAGCAACTGAGGTATCACCTGCTATACAAAATAAGGACAAAGCTCAAGTTGATATGCCTACAGAGGTACCCATCCAGGAGGTTGATAAAATAGCTGAGGATCTAAAATCAGAGGTAGTTGATTCAAAATATATTACAGTTGATATGAATAAATTACTGTCTCAAATCACTGTCAAAGTCCCATTATTAGAAATGATGAGAATAGATGAACATAAGAAGAATGCTTTAAAATGGGTACAAAGCACAATACATACCGATCCTCAAAATTTAGGAGGAACTGAAAAGCAAATAGCAGTGGTAAATGATAAAGATGAAAACTATAGTGAGGAGATTAATCTGAAATTCCTCAGATTTACTTGGATACAAATGTTGTCAATACCATAGCAGGAATAGTTGACCCTTTCTTCTTGACTTCACAAATAAATGGAAAGTTGCTAAAAAATTGCATGATTGATTCTGGAGCATCAAATACTGTTATGCCAATTGAGATCATGAAGTCTTTAGGATTGAAAGTGGATTCACCCCATGGTAGGTGCCAGGCAATGGATTCAAGAGAAGTACTAGTTGTTGGTACCATTAAAGCCTTGCCTTATAGGTTGGATGCTTATCCTAATAAATTATTGACTATGAGTGTTTTAGTAGTCGATATTCCTCCCCAGTATGGGATGCTTCTATCAAGAAAATGGAGTGCATCTATGGGAGGAAGCATACAGTGTGACTTATCATTTTTCACTTTCAATTTTGAGGGAGAAAGTATCAGGGTTACTAGAGAATCCAGAACTCCACACATGATAGAAGAAGAGGAGCCAGACAATATGAATTGTTTCCTTGATACTGACATCAATGCCTTCAAGGTCCAAGACAAGGAGGAAGATGAAGGTGTTGACCCTACTTATAGATCAGAAAATCAAGAAGGATGGATTGACCTAAATGATCTTTAGACTATGTATTTTGATGGTGCAAGTAGCAGGGAAGGATCTGGAGCTGGAATATTGCTCATATCTCCTAATGGTAAAACTTTCAAGTACTCATTTTCCTTGTTGTTTACTTGCACAAATAATGTTGCAGAGTATGAGGCTCTGTTAATTGGTCTGAGACTAGCATCAAGACATGGCATAAGATGTTTAAAAGTAGTTGGTAACTCTGAATTGGTTATATCCCAAATAAGGTCAAAGTATGCTTCCAAGAATCAAAAGTTGAAACAATATAGGAATGCTGTGTGGGATGAGATTGAAAGATTTAGTGCTTTTAATATCTATTGGATGGAGAGAAGTTCTAATAGAATGGTTGACCTATTAGAAAATATTGCCCTTAGACCAGAGGATGCTACTTTTGCAGATGTCTCAAATGTGGAGGTACAGACCAGGCCTTCCATCCCTGACAATATAGATAACTGGCAAGTTTTTTCTGATGATCAGGACATATTAAGATTTCTCCATTGTGAGTCTCACTTTGGTAACAAAGAAATGGATTTTAGCTCTTATGTTAATACAGTGAATGGCAAGGATGTTATTTTTGGGGAAGAAGTGTTGCAATTGAAATCAAATAGAGTTCCTAAAGGATTGGTTTCTCTTGAAAGAGCATTTGACAACAAGGATAAAATTTTCCATGCTAATTTTGCTAAAATTGATGAGCTGGAGGAAATAAATTTGGGCACAAAAATAGCCCCTAGGAAGGTCTATATAAGCAGGGCTTTATCCCTAAGAATTAGAAAAAATTTGATTGATCTCCTCAGGAGATTTAGGCATGTTTTTGCCTGGTCTTATGACGATCTTAAGGCTTACAGGGAAGACCTTTTTCAGCATGAGATTCCCCTCAAGGAAGGCACAAAGCCTTTTAGACAGAATTTGAGACCTATTAACCCTACTTTGGCACCTAAAATGCAGAGTGAACTCAAGAAGATGATAGATGCTAGAATAATTGAACCTATTAGGCATTCCACTTGGGTTTCAAATCTGGTACCAGTTAGAAAGAAAAATGGTGATATCAGGCTATACGTGGATTTTAGGAATCTCAATATAAATTTTCTGAAAGATAATTATGGATTACCAAACATGGAGAATATGTTGCAAAGGGTCACTGGGTCAGAGTTGATGTCCATGATGGATGGCTTTTCTGGTTACAATCAAGTCATGGTCAAAGACACAGAACAATTCAAGACCGCATTTACAACTCCTTGGGGAACGTATGTCTATGTAAGAATGCCTTTTGGGTTGACAAATGTTGGTGCCACTTTTCAAAGAGCCATGGATGTAGCCTTTGCAGATTTTATTGATAGATTCATGGTGGTTTATCAGGATGATTTGACAGCCTTCTCAGCAAAGGAAGAACAACATTGTCAACATCTTGAAAAGATTTTTACCAGAGCATTAGAGTATGGGGTATCTCTGAATCCAAAGAAGTGTGCTTTTTGTGTAACAGAAGGAAAGCTACTTGGGTACATTATTTCAAAAGATGGTGTGAGGATAGATCCAGAAAGAGTTGAAGCTATTGACAAGTTAACTTTACCAAAAAATGTTAAAGGAATTCAGTCTTTTTTAGGACAGGTCAACTTCTTAAGAAGGTTTATGACAAATTTTGTAGAGATTAGCATTCCCATATCCAAAATGTTGAAGAAAGGAGCGAAGGTTGAGTGGAACACTAAAGCTATTCAAGCTTTCAATGACATTAAAAGGGCCATAAAGCATGCCCCAATCTTAAAGGTGCCAGATTATAGCAAGCCAATGCAAGTCTTTTCTTTTGCATCAGCCCACACTATTGCTGCAGTATTATTACAAAAAAAAAATAATGAGGGTTTTGAGCAACCCATTTCCTTTTTCAGCAAAACCTTGCAGGCGGCAGAATTGAATTATGATATTATTGAAAAACAAGCTTATGCTCTAGTCAAGGCTATCAAGACATTTAGGTGTTATTTGGTAGGGGCTACTGTGATTGCTTATGTACCAAGTGCTACTATCAAGGATATCCTGGTCCAATAGGAGGTCTCAGGAAGGAGATGTAGGTGGATAAATAGGATTCAAGAGTTTAACATTAATATCCACATAACAAAGCTGGTAAGAGTATTAGGCCTAGCAAAGTTGATGGCCCAGAGTAATCTAAATGCAAACCAAATAAACATGTTGGAAGAGGATCAAAGACCTTATATTTGCAATATGGACTGTTGTGAATGGTACAAAGATGTTGTCCAATATTTTCAAAAGATGATCCTACCCCCTGAGATGGATAATAATAAGAAAAGAACTATCAGACTCCAATCAATGAAATATGCAATTATAAAAGGTGAGCTCTGGTGGAGGAGCAATGAAGGTGTTTTACTCAGATGTGTAGATTAGGAAAAGGTCAAACTTCTGATAAAAAATATGCACAGTGGAGTCTGTGGAGGGCATTATGTGGCTAAAACTACAGCTCACAAGATCATTAGAGCAGGTTTTTGGTGGCCTACACTTTTTAAAGATGCCCATCAGTTTGTTAAGAGATGTGATCCCTGCCAAAGGTTTTTCAGGAAAGTTGAAATTCAGTGGGAATGTTCCACTCAGGCCTGTTTCTATTCAAGCCCCTTTTCAAAAGTGGGGTATGGATTTCATTGGGGAGATCCCTAATAGGTCTAGTGGTGGGCATTCTTATATCTTGGTGGCAACTGATTATTTTACTAAATGGGTTGAAGCAATCCCTACAAGAAGGGAAACTAGCAAAGTAGTGATAGACTTTATGATGCAAAATATTTTTACAAGATTTGGTTGCCCAGAAACTGTGATGGTTGATAATGCATTATGTTTTAGATCAAAAGAGTTTGTTGATTTTTGTGGGCATAATGGTATTAGAATTTCATACTCATCTGCTTACCACCCACAAGGTAATGGCCAGGCAGAATCTAGTAATAAGAGCTTGATCAAGATTCTGAAGAGAGTTCTGGATAAAAATAAGAAAGCCTGGGATTTAAAATTATTACAAGCTTTATGGGCTGATAGGGTTACAGTGAAAAAAGCAATAGGATGTGCCCCTTTTGATTTAGTATATGGGATTAATGTTAAACTATCTCAAAATAATTTGCTACAGATGTACCAGTTCATTCAAGCTTATGATGATGATATAGAAGAAGACATGGCAATTAGGATGAACGATTTGATTCAACTCAATGAATTAAGGGTTAGTGCACATGACAAAAATGAAAGGGTGTAGGCCCAATGTAAAGTCTTGTATGATAAGAGGACTACCCAAAAATCTTTCACAAAGGGAGATATGGTTTTAATGTGGAATGCAAGGCTTGAAGACAAAGGCAGGCATGGAAAGTTTGACCCTGTTTGGTTAGGGCCTTTTATTATTGAAGAAAGGTGGGGAGAAAATTCTTATTGTTTGACAAATTTGGTGGGTGAACACTTGGAATTGCCTGTTCATGGGTAGTTCTTAAAGTTTTATTTTTCCTAAAAGTTGGTGATCCCTGTACAGCTCTAGTTGTAAATTTTTGTATATAGTTCCTTGCTTTAGGCTTAAGTTTTGTTCTGGTCTGCTGCACCAGGAGATTCTAGTTTCTCAATGTATCTGCAAGAGATACATGTCTCCAAGCAAGAGCCACTGTTATCACTTTTTTAAATATTTTTTGGCTCCGCATTTTGGCTTGGGTTTCTTCCCTCATTTCCAAACCCTAGGTTGGTTTGTTCCTTTTTGTATTTTCATGTTACCTTTTTTGATTCACTAAAGGGGCTAATTCACATGTGCCTTTAACCTTTTTAAGTCATGTGTTTTTGGTTAGAAAGTTGTTGGCCCCCATCCCCCTCTTCTCCTTTTTATTTCTCCAAGCCTAGGTTTTCGGTATATTTTCCTAAAGTTCTCACTAAAGCAAAATGAGTGGCTGTCGTTACACTGCAAGACCCCGATTGTCAGTTTTCTCTGACATGCAATATAGCGATGAGTTGCCACCTATCTCAAAGGTGGGCCCGACTGGAGGAAGAGTTTGTAGACTTTAAAGGGCGGAGAAGATCTACGGTGGTCATTATACTATTGATCCGAGATGCTTGCACATTAAGCTTACGGTATAGTGACGGCCATCAGATTTACTATGTTTGAAAAGGATTCGGTGGGTCCTAATAGTGCCAGGTCACTATAATTCTTGTGGTTCTTATTGGTTCTCAGAAAGCTAGGTGGTGGCTAACGCATTTTTAAAAGATGGTAAAGGATAGTCAGAAGGGACCCGCCCGTATGAAAATGTGGTGCAATGTGATTTGATTAACAAAAAATGATGTGTTTATTTGTGGGGTCATGTTTTCCCAAAGGGTTAATCTTCAGTTTGATCGAACGGTTCTCGTTATACCGTTGATCAAAGATGTGCAGATTTTAACTTCACGGTATAGCAATGACCGTCCGATCTTCTTAGAGACTTAAATGCTCAGTGGGCCTCTTGTTGTGCCAGTTCACTTTGATGTGTTTATTTCTTATTGGTTGAATGATAGCTGTGATCTGACTATTTTTGAAGTGCTCCAAGTTAGAAAGGGAAAGGGACTGGGCCCACTTGTTAGTTTTTTGCTGCATGGCGTGTTTTGATTTGATATGTGCCCGCTTATGTGTCACAGTGGGACCTTAGTTTCTCAAATGATTAAAATGCTGCAAGATCCCACGGTTGTTGTTAAACCGTTGGGATGAGATGCTCGGGTTTTAAGTTTGCGGTTTAGTGACAACCGTTGATTTGAATAAAGAGATGGAAGCCTTTTGGTGGGTCCTCTGTGTTAGATTTATTAATGAGGTGGTCATTTTGATTGGCCACGGATGATGTTGACGTGTAAAGATCGTTGCTCAGACCAGGATGAACTTAAAGAATTTTTTTCTGCACATGTTAATTTTGAAATGTTCTCATTGGTCGAGAACTAGCTTGCTAAAGGTACTATAGGATTTTGCTGATAAGATTTTCTACCGCCCGATGCACCGAAAATGAAATATATCAACGGCTTGAATTTGAATTTTTCTCTTGAATGATGTTTTCACGTCCATTGAGTGATAGGGCCACCAACCTCAGTAATGGTGGAATAAATTTGTTACGTGCAGGAGAATTGTGAGCTGTTAGCAGATGTTATATACCAAAATCTGATTAATCTTTTTCTTCACTATTCTCCGGCGATAATTTTTCCATGCAGTGCTTTCAAGCGGAAGATTTTTTAGGTGCCTAGTAGGTTTACTCTTGTGTTCAAGTCATTTGAAATTTGTAAAGCTTTGTGGGGTTTTATTTCATATGGTTAGTTGATATTGTTTGAAGTTTTATTGGGAATTCATATCTTAGTAAGAAGCCCTATTCTCAAAATGCTGCCCAAGAGAAGTTTGTCTGGTCAAACAGAATATAGTAAGAGAGGAATTTTTGAGGATTTGATGCAGTTGCTCTCATTTTCTGATAATGGGGCACAAAGAGTAAAAGATCTCACTCCGAGACATCCTAGAGATTCAGTTGCAGAGGGTCTCTATAACAAAGGGAATTGGATGAGAGATGCTGAAGTGGGCGATAAGCACAATGGTCTTATTCTTTTTAAATCGGCATATTCACAAAGGAACGCTTGTGCACCCCTCAGTAATGTATGGCAGTTTGACATTGGGAGGTTGGTATGCCCCGGGGTTTTCATGGATGATAAAATGTTACTACAGATTGCTAAATGTTATGATCCTGTGACAAGATGTGTCAAGGATGTAAGCGGAAGAGACCTGATAAGCATTACCGAGGATGAGATCAGACAGGTTTTCTCATTAAATGAACTGTCTGTGGGGTTGGAAAAAATAGATTTCATAGAGTTCACTTAGATTTATGAGGTACAGAAGGACTATCTATGAGCAGGACCTCTAAGGCAATATTTTGATCAGATAGGATCAATGTGTGCTGTCAGTTCAAGTACACCAGAGCCCATCAGGTTAGATTTATTCAGTAAAAAGGTACAGGAAGTTTATAAGTCTTTATCTTTGATCCTAGGGCATGATGAGAAGACTCATATGCTAGTACCTTTTATGTTCATGATGGTGCAGTCACTCCACCCCTAGCTTGCCCTCATTTTTTACTTTGCTTCTCATTTGGATGAAATAATTCATGAAGGATTAATAGGAATTAAGAATATGAAGGTCTCTAGACCATTCGGGTGGTACTCGATGCTTATGCACATGTTTTTGTATAAGGGTGAGAATATTTTTAGTACAACGATGAATATTGAGAAGGAAAGATATGGAGAGACTCTCCCAGTGACCACAGCCTTGTCTTGGGACAGAACTGATGCTATTTATATTGCCTTTGATAGGGATTTTGCATCGAGGCTTAGGTCTCTTTTATTTATTGATAATCCATGAATCCCAAAAGAGTTATTAAGATTGATTAGGCCAATGGATTACTGCAAGGACATTACCATTGTCCATAATTTTGGAGATATCATTTTGTATCCAATCTCCACAGTGTTTAGAGTGTATGGCAGTAAGGTGGTACCTTGTATTTTTCCATATCAGGTCCCATTGAAGCTAGGATATGCTAAGATCTTAAGACAAATTGGAAATTTGCAAGAAACCACACTCACTGGCAAAGGTAGAAGAACTTTCTTTCCTGATGTAACTCTGGCACATTAGTATGTAATTACGAAAGGAGGATGGGTGCACCTGCATAAGGTTTTGCAACCCTACAGAATGTCAAAGGCAGTGGTGAGGTGTGCAGATACAGAGAGTTTCCTTTCAGGCATGTTCAAAGATAAGGTGAGGTGTGCTCTTATTGAGCATCAATTTAATTTTCCAGAGGACATAATAAGAAATGAGTTTGACCTTCAAACTCAGGAAATTAAGAAAGAAAAATGGGTGATTTATAACAAGTCTATAGGTTTTATTTAGAACTTTGATAAAACTTATGATCCATTGATTAGTTTTGAACCATGGGCTAGAAAGGTTAATGTCCTTATGGAGAATTTTGAGGGACTCATGAGTGCTGTAAATGAGAAAAGGGTATCTGTGACTAAGACAAATCTAGAAAAGGCTAGGCAGATCTTAAACTAGCCCAAATATATGAAGTTGATCCCTAAGGGGGTGTACATAGTATAGAAGAGGAGTGGACATACTATCCTTCTGACCTCACAACAAGGAAGTGAAGATGTTCCTTCCACTTCAAGAGGGAAGAGACCACTTTGTGATCCAGCAGTGCAGGCACCTTCCCCAAAAAGGCAAAAACAAGAGGAAAAAGGACTGGCAGAGGAGATTTACTGTCCTTCTCAATCCCCTATTTAGTTGGATGAGCATGGGGTGGCAGAGCAGCTGGTGCAGTTAAGGGATGAAGGAAATCTTTTTGTTTTTAATGAAGATTTGCAAGAGGGAATGCCGGAGGCACCTAAGGAGGTGGCCATGGATCTCACAGTAGAGGAATTTGAGGGTAAACAAATAGACCCTATTCTGAAATAGGCAAGTGACTCTTTCCTTGCTGATGATGATTTTTTTAAAACCAGGGCCTTCTCACAGTTCTTATGGAGAATCAAAATCAATCAGTTTAAGGAGATTTGTGAGAAGAAGATGGAAGAATCCCCTGATAAGGATGTGAAAGAAATAGAGGAGGAGACCAAGGCACAAATGGCTAAACAATTTGAGAAGATCACTCCAAAAGAAGGGAAAGCCATGATTCATACAGTAGGGATTCTGATCCTACTAGAATGGGACATTGCTGATGCCATTATTTTTGACCAAGTAAGGAAGAGCAAGGTAAAGGCCCTAACTACACTAGAATAGGCTAAGTAGGCAGCTAGGGGAATTACTTTTTCTAAAGATCATGCTGCTCTGGTCATGTGGTCTTTAGATAAAGACAAAAATAAAGGGAAGAAGAGTGATTTCTCCACAGGGTATACAAGGAGCCTAATGGTTCAGAGAGTGGGAGAAACATCTGGTGTGGAGGCCTCTAATTTGATTCTTGAAACTGCCAAGTTCAATGTTAGTGTGGTAGAGAAGGATGCCAGAGAAAAGGAAGAGCTTAGGCTCAAATTTGAAATGGTCCTTAAATCTTATAATGAGCTCAAAGTTGAGCTAATTCAAAAGGACAAACTGATTGTCCAGTTATCAGGACCATAGGACCAAAGATCTCCTCAATTAGCAATTTCTAATAAGCCTGTGGTGGCTTCATCTTCAAGCCCAATAATTGAATTTCCACCCTCACCACTCCCAGAAATAGATATGGATGCAAGGGTTGCTTGGGAGAAGCTGAAGCTAACAGAGGAAAAAAATAAATTGAGGGAAATCAGGGAACAATTGGAAAAGGAAAGGAATGAGATAGCAAAGGCCACAGCTTTAGTAAATTAGAAATATGAAGAAAAAATAGTAGGGGTGATTATGGAATTTGCAGTAGATTTAAAGCCTTCTATTATACATGGCCATATGGATAAGTTAATTTCTTTGCTTAAGGTTATTAATAAAGAGAAGGATGAAATGGCTCCAGTTTTGAAGAGATGGATTGAAAGGTCTCCCAATGTAAAACTATTTCGTATGTTATCAAAGGGACAGGAGGACCCGGATCCTTTGATAAAGACATTGCATCAAATTGTGAAGAAGTTGGTGCATTTCAACATTTCTATGGATATTTTTATCAAGAGGACAAGTATGTTGAAATCTGAATTAATGCTTTCAGGTTATGAACTAGTGCCTCCTATTTTTACAGACAAAGGAGAATTTAAGGAAGCTTATCAGTGGAGGGAGGAGTTAGATGGATTTCTCACAAAATGAATCAATAAAGTTTTAAGTGACAAGTCTTCTTTCAGTGGCACAATTAAAATGTTGATAAATGCCAGGGTAATGTTTGACACCATTCAATAGAAAATCATACAGATCATTAGTGAATGGGAACAGTTGTCTACCGAGAAGGATGAATTTGTTAAGTTTGAGTTCCCAAGTGAAGAGGTGTATAATAAATGGAGATCTCAGTACATGCCAGCTGTGGAGAGTGAAGATACACCACCAGCTTCATAAAGTAGATTAGAAGAGTAAATTTTGAGTCATAAGGGTGGTTGAGATATGAGGAAATATTCATTACAGAATGGACTGCAAATATCACAGATTAGATTTGTTAACAGCTGCCCAAAGATTGCATTAAAAGACGTGAAGAAGGTTGGCTCAACTACATTTTCCTTGCCATTGTGACTGAGTGTATTTATTGTAAATTTTATAGTTGTTGAAAAGTTTTAGGGTTGATATTTTGTAAACCCTAGAATGACCGGAAGCTTATTGCATTTCCTTGTATATAAAGGATTTCCCATGGTCATTCTAGGTATTGAGTAAGTTAGGTGTAAGAAGAAAAAGAGAATTCTGAAGCCCTGCTACTCAGTCGAGGATTGTAAATTTGCATGATTTTGTCAGGATAATAGAGAAGTGATACAAGTTGGCACCATTATCCAGTAAGTTTGTTATTCAGAATATGATGTATGTAAATGATCATGGTTATACTTAATACAAATATCAAATCTTTACCTCTCCATTGTGTTTGTTCTATGAATCTTTAAGCCTATTTTAGGGTTTATGTGTATGTATCTCGCTTTGAGTTCTGACCTAGGGTTGGATTAAATATTACTCAAAGTAAAGTACGTGTTCATTGAATTCGCATAAGGATTATCTGTAAGTAGGGAAGAGTTGGGGTATTTGTATTTACGATTCAAAAACTAGTTGTTCTCAAAGTTGTTTTGGGATCCTTTCTATTTTCTGACTCTATTGCCCAATGGATAAGACAGTGGCCTGTATTCTCCTATCTTTGTTCTGAGAAGGTGATTTAGATTTCAAAGTCCCAAATCTTAAAATCACTACCAGTAATTTCAATTTTATTTACTTTTATGTATTGTCCTAACCAGTGATGGAGGATCAATGAACAATAGGTTGTTGTTTAGTATTCTCTCACTGTTTTCATCTATTAAAAGATCCAATAAAGAAATAAGGGGCAGAGTTAAGACTATCAGTTAAGAGTTAAATACTATTGGATCAGGTGTACCTGCCTTGGTTTGACAGAGCCAAAAGTAGAAGAGGGATTATCCATCCCTATAGTTGGTCCAGTTGCCTATAGATTGCCCACATTTGGAACTAACCAGTCCTTAACATCCATCATAGGCATATTGGTGTCTCTTTGAGTGTAAACTCCTTTCCAGGAACCAACAAACATATCTTGTGTTATTGTGCAATTGTGTATGGTTATCTTTCTATGGTTGATTAGTACATTGATTATATTGTTTAAAGCAGTTGAATGGTTAAATTATTTGATAACTAATTCACCCCCCCCCCCTCTCAGTTATCTTGGGGATCTTTACTTTCTAACAGGAACAACAAAAACTTTATGATCAATCATAGGGCACTTGATGCACTCATCCGAATAGGGCCTCCAACTAAACTATGCAACTGACCTTCATTAAAATGTTAGAAACTGGAAACAAAATCAGATTGGAAACCAGGCAAATGGATTCATAATGGCCCATAAATTGAAACACAAAAAGTATTTGACCCCTAGAAAACATGGCAAAAGGAAATTTCTCAATTGGGTCACAGAATGAAAAGTTATAACTAGTCAAACAGGCCCTTCAAGAATTTTGAACAATTACACAAGTGCATGACAATAACAAACTACCAACTTTGAGTGATTCAAAACCTAATCAAATGGATTCGAAATGACTTGAAAATTGAAACATTGATTATTTGATATGCATACTAAACATCCTCAAAGTAGCGGGTAATGAAACACCTCAGGACACAAGATATTCAAATGCAAATAGGGTCTGTTACAATGATTTGTCACTTTGGCAAGAATGCAGATCTAGATGAACACCTCAGAATGGCTACTACCTAAACATTTCAGATTCTTTATTTAGGAGATGGAACCCAGTGCATATGTCAAACAAAAGGTGTTGATACCATTCCCCAAGATGTATCACATGAAAATCATTAGGCCCATCTTTGTATTCTCTTGAACTAGGTCCTTTCAAACCGTTCCTTTGAAGCACTGAGCATTACCTTAGGAAAATTTTATGAACATGGGCTCAAAACCACATGGATTTTTCATAGTACTAACAGGGGTCATGTTAGGTCTTTTTAGGTCTTAAGGGGTCTTATTAGGTCATGTTAGGTCTTAAGGGGTCATATTAGGTCTTATTAGTTTAATGCTAGCTCTTAAGGGCTTAAGGGGTCCTATTAGGTCATGTGTTAGGGCTTAAGGGGTCCTATTAGGTCATGTTAGGTCTTAAAGGGTCATCTATTAGGTCCTTTTAGGTCTCAAGGGGTCATGTTAGGTCTTTTTAGGTCTTAAGGGGTCATGTTAGGTCTTTTTAGGACTTAAGGGGTCTTATTAGGTCATGTTAGGTCTTAAGGGGTCGTATTAGGTCTTATTAGTTGAATGTTAGGGCTTAAGGGGTCATGTTAGGTCTTTTTAGGTCTTAAGGAGTCTTATTAGGTCATGTTAGGTCTTAAGAGGTCATATTAGGTCTTATTTGTTTAAGGTTAGGTCTTAAGGGCTTAAGAGGTCCTATTAGGTCATGTGTTAGGGTTTAAGGGGTCCTATTAGCTCATGTTAGGTCTTAAGGGGTCTTTTTAGGTCTTAAGGGGTCATGTTAGGTCTTAAAGGGTCATGTTAGGTCTTTTTAGGTCTTATTAGGTCATGTTAGGTCTTAAGGGGTCATATTAGGTCTTATTAGTTAAATGTTAGGGCTTAAGGGGTCATGTTAGGTCTTAAGGGGTCATATTAGGTCTTATTAGTTTAATTCTAGGTCTTAAGGTCTTAAGGGGTCCTATTAGGTCATGTGTTAGGGCTTTAGGGGTCCTATTAGGTCATGTTAGGTATTAAGGGGTCATATTAGGTCTTTTTTGGTCTTAAGGGGTCATGTTAGGTCTTTTTAGGTATTAAGGGGTCTTATTAGGTCATTTTAGATCTTAAGGGGTTATATTAGGTCTTATTAATTGAATGTTAGGGCTTAAAGGATCATGTTAGGTCTTTTTAGGTCTTAAGGGGTCTTATTAGGTCAAGTTAGGTCTTAAGGGGTCATATTAGCTCTTATTAGTTTTATGTTAGATCTTAAAGGGTCATGTTAGGTCTTTTTAGGTCTTAAGGGGTCTTATTAGGTCATGTTAGGTTCTAAGGGGTTATATTAGCTCTTATTAGTTGAATTTTAGGGCTTGAGGGGTCATATTAGGTCTTATTAGTTGAATGTTAGGGCTTAAGGGGTCATGTTAGGTCTTTTTAGGTCTTAAGGGGTCTTATTAGGTCGTGTTAGGTCTTAAGGGGTCATATTAGGTCTTATTAGTTTAATGTTAGATCTTAAGGGGTCATGTTAGGTCTTTTTAGGTCTTAAGTGGTCCTATTAGGTCATGTTAGGTCTTAAGGGGTCATATTAGGTCTTATTAGTTGAATGTTAGCACTTAAGAGCTCATGTTAGGTCTTAAGGGGTCATATTAGTGTTAGGATTAACAAGGCAGAAATAAAAATTATGTGCAAATATAACCAATATCAGAAAACAATAAACCACACAGAAGAGAACTCAAAACACAAAGATTTAACGTTGTTCACCCAATCCCTAGGCTACGTCCACTAACAGGGAGTTTAATATTATTATTATCTAGTGATTGCAACTTGATTACAATATGTAATCCCTTACAACTCAATACCACTGCAAGAAGCTACATAAAACATCCATCCATAATGAAATCCCTAGCCCTAAGACAATATAACAAGAGTTATGCCAGTTAACAAGTTAACCCTAAAATACTTGATGAGTCAACCTAGGGAAAAGCTTGACGAGTCAACCTAGGGAAAGGTTTGATGTGTCAACTCAAAAATGCTTGATGAGTTAACCCCATGACAAATGAAATGTGTATAGTACTTTCCTAGATAGTACTTTCCTGATTAGTCACCACAAGCTAACAATCTCCCACTTGGTGATTGATCAGTATCCACACTAAAAACCCTCCCACTTGGAGATTGATCCTATAGCAATCATGCTACCATATAAGGCTCCCACTAGATCGAACCAGCCTGGACTCAGCTGTTCTTTTATTCTATTCAGTCTAGTAGACCAACTGAAGTTGAAAATGAGTTCAACTTCTCCCTTGTTACTACCTTTGTAAACATATCTGTTGGATTATCATCAGTATGTATCTTTTCCAGCTTTAACTTTCCATCATCCAAAACTAACTGAATGAAATGGTACCACAACTATATGTGTTTCATCTTTGAGTGCAAAGTAGAAATATTTGCAAGATGAATGGCACTTTGGCTATGTGTATGCATAAAATTATCCTTCTATGGATGTCCCAATTCTTCCATGAAGAATTGAAGCCATATCATTTCCTTGGCTGCCTCTGTAGCAGCAACATACTCTACCTCTGTATTGGATAAAGCAACCACCTTTTGTAGTTGAGAAACCCAACTCACTGTTGTCCCACCAATAGTAAATACATAGCATGTAGTACTCCACCTACTATCTATATCTCCTACTAAATTTGAGTCAACATAGCCTTGTATAGAAGTAGTAGATCCTCCAAAGAGTAAACACTTACTGGATATACCTCTCAAATATCTGAGAATCCATTTGAGTGCATTCCAATGCTCAATACCTGGGTGACTCATATATTGGCTAATGACTCCCACTGCGTGTGCAATATCTAGCCTAGTACATACCATAGCATACATTAAGCTCCCTACAGCTGAAGCATAAGGTACCTTAGACATTTTAGCCTCTTTGTTTGGTGTCTTAGGACACATCTCCTTAGTCAATTTTAAATGACCAAGCAAAGGTGTGCTGATAGCTTTGGCATTCTCCATAGAGAAACATTGCAACACCTTCTCAATATAATCATCCTAAGATAAAGATAGCTTCCTCTTTTTCCAATCTCTGCAAATTTTCATACCAAGGAATTTTTTCTTGCCACCAAATCCTTCATAGTAGATGAATGTGCTAACTATTGTTTTAACCCCTTAATGTGATCCATGTTAGACCCACCTATAAGCATATCATCAACATATAAATATAAAATAATGTAGTTTTCATCATCCAACCTCTTATTATAAACACAATGATTAGAATGACACTGAGCGTATCCATGCTCATTCATAAAAGTGTCAAATTTAATATACCATTGCCGAGGTGCTTGCTTCAAGCCATATAAACTTTTCTACAATTTGCACACTAGATTCTCCTTACCCTTGACCTCAAATCCTTGCGGTTGTACCATATATATATATATATATATATATATATATATATATATATATATATATATATATATATATATATATATATATATATATATATATATATATATATATATATATATATATATAGATATATATACATATATATATACATATACATATACATATACATATACATATAGATATATACATATACATATACATATACATATACATATACATATACATATACATATACATATACATATACATATATATATATATATATATATATATATATATATATATATATATATATATATATATATATATATATATCTTTATCCAAATCACCATGAAGAAAAGCTATTTTAACATCAATCTGCTCTAAATGCAAGTCTTTAGCAGCCACAATACTCAAAATAGTATGAATAGAAGTCATTTTAACAACTGGAGAAAATATCTCATCAAAATCAATGCCCTTTTTTTTTGTGAAAATCCTTTTACAACTAACCTGGCTTTAAATATTTTCTTACCTCCACCCTCTTCTTTCAGCCTATAAACCCATTTATTTTGTAAAGCCCGTTTACCTGCAGGTAACTTGCATAAATCCCAAGTTTGATTTTTTAGCAAGGAGTCCATTTCCTCTATAATTGTAGACTCCCACTGAAACTTTGTATCCACCTACACAACTTCATTATAACATTCAGGTTCACCAGCATCTATTAGCAAAATAGAATACAAAGATGGAGAAAATCTTTTTGGAGGTCTACTTAGCCTTGTTGACCGTCTAACATTCACTGGGGTGTGTGGTATTTGTTGTTGTTGTTGTTGCAGAGCATAAGGAAATACTGGAACATCATCTTTTGGAGTATCATCTAGTACTACATAGTCATTTTCTTTCTTCTCATGTTTCTGCAACAGATCTTTGTACAACACTTTCTCATTGAATATGACATTCTAGCTTGTTACAATTTTATGATTTTCAAAATCCCAAAGCATATAACAAAATTCATCAATGCCATATCTAACAAATACACATTTCTTTGACTTAGCTTCCAGCTTGGTTCTATTTTTAGAATCTATATGTGCAAAAGCTTCACAACCAAAGGTTTTGAGAAAAGAATAACTCACCTTCTTACCACTCCATGCTTCCTATGGAATACCATAGTCCAAAGGAGTAGAGGGGCCTCTATTTATTAAATAAAAAATAGTGTTTACAACCTCTTCCCACATGTTTAAGGGCAGCCTAGCATGCAACCTCATACTCCTTACATGCTCCATTATTGTTTTGTTCATGCGTTCAGCCACTCCATTTTCTTGTGGAGTCCTGGGTATAGTTTTATGCCTATGAATACCATTAGAGGAACAATAATATTCAAATTCTATGCTGCAATACTCACCACCATTATTAGATCTAAGATATTTTAAATTTTTACCTTTCTCATTCTCAACCAAGCATTTCCATTTCTTAAAAGTTTGAAATACATCAGATTTTTGTCTAAGGAAATAAATCCATACTTTTCTTGTTGCATCATCTATAAATGTAACATAATACAAAGAGCCACCAAGGGAAGATACCTAAGCTAGTCCCCATACATCTGTATGCACAAGCTCTAATCTCTCATTTTTCTTTTTCTTCCCACTCTTTACAAAACTAACTCTCTTTTGTTTTCCATAAACACAACTTTCACAAAAATCCATATTGATACATTTCAGACCAGGTAAAACTTTCCTTGAATGAAGTTATTTCATACCTTTTTCACTCACATGCCTAAGTTTTTTGTGCCACAATGTTGTGTTAGAATCTACAACAATGGTCTGATATTCTTCCTGCTCAACTACAGCCACTATTCCTAAACATTCATTATCTTCTGAAATAATTAAAGTAGAAGGAACAGTATGGCCTGTACAAAGATATAAGGTGCCTACTTTCACACCTTTTGCTACTACTAAGAAACCTTTTGTAACCTTCCAATTTCTATCATTAAAAGTAACTATACAACCCTCATCACCCAGTCGCCCTACTGAAATTAAATTCCTACTCAACTTTGGAACATGTCTTACGTCTTGTAGCAGCCAATGATTCCCATTCTATAACTTAATCTTAATTTTTCCCTTTCCAACTATCTGACAGGGTTCATTATCTCCCAAATAGACTACCCCAAAATCCCCTTGGATATAATCAAGAAAGTAACCTCTATGGGGTGTAGCATGAAATGAAGTCCCTGAATCTAAAACCCATGAATCATCAATACTTTCTAAAAAAAGAAGTAAGGCATCCTCTTTAGGATTATTACTTACCACATTTTCCTCCTTGTTACCTTCTTCTTTGTCTCCTTCTTTATTCTTCTGAGACCAACAATCTTTCTTCTTATGACTTGGTTTTCCACAGTACCAGGAATCATTTGGCCCTTTGGATTCAGACCTCTTTCCCTTTGATTTTCCTCTTGATTTCCCATAATTTCCAAAAAAAAATTCCTCTCTCATTTGTTCTGCCTCTTCTTTGTGTGTTTAAGACACTTCCTAATGTGTATCCACCTAAACTTTTCCTATGAATTTCCTCACTCAAAATAATACCAATAACATCATCATATTTTAGGGTATTAGAACTAGAAACAAAATTACTAATAGTCATTACCAAGCCATTCCAGCTTTCAAGAAAAGAACACAAAATCAAGAGAGCCCTAACTTCTTCATTAGAAATAACATTGACAGAAGTTAACTGACTAGTAACTATATTAAACTCATTTAAATGATCAACAACTGACCCATCTTCTACCATTTTCATATTAAATAAACGCTTCATGAGAAATACCTTATTGAAGCAAAGAACTTTTCATACAACTTCGCTAGGGTTTAAATCATCAAATCTTCAGTCATCTTTGCTGAGGTAATATTGAATGCCACCGATTGTGCCAAGCATAATCGAATACTACCAAGAGCCTTTCTATCAAGAATATCCCAAACCTCATCAGAAATGCTTGTTGTTTTCTTGGCTTTTCCATGGTATACAAATGGTATACATGGAATCAACACTCTTATATTACCAAAGAGTTGGCACTATAGTTTATTTACTTTTCTTAGCATGTTACCATATCCATTATGCTCTCCTTAATCTTTGCAACTATTCATGTACCCTGATATACTATTTTATTATCTTCACATACCTTCTAAACATTGTATCTCACATACCAGCTATCAAAAAAATCATGCAATCTTAACTGAAGCATATACATATCCCAAAATAACTCGAGTTAACTTTGTAAGCAATAATACCTTTTATTTCTTCATCGCTGTCCAAAACTGTGGCATTGTACCCTATTTTCCTCATTTTGGACTTAGTCATTTTCATGATTGTGAATCCAGTGGAAATATCCACAAAATGTGATCATACTATCATAAGTTTTGCCATAAATGACAACCCTTAGATGATTTCCAGTTCTCCAAAACATCACATGCTAACAATCTCTCCCTTTGGCATTGATGGCAACACTAAGAAAAATGACTAAGTGTCACAAAGCAACTCTGTTCTTCTCCTTCTCTTTTTTTCTTTTTTTTCTTCTCTTTACATATTTCTTTCTCTTCCTTATTTTCCTTTTTCTTCCTCTCCCTTTGACATCAATGGCAAAGGTATTCTCAAAATTTCAAAACTGAAGCATAGGTGATCTAGTGCTTACTTACCAGATTTGAGACATCTTGGAAAGATGTTTCCAAGGTCTTAATCTCCTCAATCCATGAACTTATCAGTAGCTCACTGACATGGATTAATCCATTCAATGCATATGATGTTGTCTCTACTGCTTTAAGCTCAGTGAGAGTAGATACTCTCATTGAACTTTCAACCTTTATCATCTCAGAGAGATGAGTCTCCAAATTTGAGAGCTTGGGAGTTAACAGGTTTCTTAGTGAACCAAACCTGTCTGCAACTCTCCCTTTCTCCATTTCTAGTGCATCTATTTTCTCTAGTAGCCTAGATGCTTTGTTTTCTATTTCTCTAATAGTTTGTGAAGATGATTCACAATTCTCCATTATATTGTTAAGATTGGCCCTATCTTTGGCTATGGCCTCCTCAACATTCTTCAAGTATCTGGAGGGGTTTATGCAATAGTTGTATAGCTTCCTACCTTATGCTACACAACTCTTAGCCTTGAGAGTGGTATCCTTTAGAATGCCTAAGTCCCATGAAATGGACTTGTGAACTTCACTCAACTTCTTTTCCAAGAAGTCTCTTTCAGCCTTCTCCTCTGGTCTTTTTAGCAATGAGTCAAAGTGACTATCAAAGCTATCCAATACCATAGTGAGATTCTTAGTTTCATCCTTGTCTTTTAGGATAATTGGTGAAGTTATTAGCTTGTTTACTATCTCTACAACCCTTCCCATTATCTTGGCTCTTTTGTATCCTTTCCAGGCTGATCTCTCCTTAGCTTTGGAAAATGCCATGAATGAGTCTCATTAGTTCATCTTCATCCATGTTGTCCACATCAAAACTTACTGGTTTGGACACACTTTTCAACAATAGAGATGAATCCAGTCTGATTTCAGTGGTGTCCTTTGTCTTAGGTTGTTTTTTTTTATGTTCTTCTTGTTGTGACTCCTTCTCCTATACTCTTTCTACTTGTTTTTCTTCTGATTTCCTTTCTTTTGTCTACTCCTTATCTTCAACCTCCATCGCACTGTCCATCTTGTCCATGAATGGATCATTTATAGCTTGTGAAGTGTTAAGGCTAACAGGCACACCAGTGCCAAAGAAGTCTAGTTGCAAGTCAGCTTAAGCACTCTTATCCAGTGTCTATGAACTCTTTCCTAAACCCAAGGACATAGGTTCAACAGTCTTAGGAGGTGACACATTTTTGGGTATGGTATACATTAGAACATGGTCTAATGCCTTTTGGATATCATCAATTAATTCATCATATCTTCTAGCCATGATCTTGACTATCGTGGTCTTTGTTATTAGAAGAGGTTTTATTGCCTTTACAATTATTTTTCTTTCCTGAATGGACACAACTGTCGACATATCATCAATTGTTTTGTTCATTATGTTCTCATCTTCTGAATGTGCTAACTATTTTCTTATTTCTAGTTTATTGTAGAGATCTTTGCGAACACTTGTTTCAATTTCCAACAATTTTTATTTGAAGACTAATAGGTCCTCAATAATGGTGTCCTCAATGATCGCTTGATCCTCAGGGCTATATCTCTCACAGTATCCATTTATAGATGTCAGATTTCTATCCTTGATAACCCTCTTCTATAGTGCTTTCAAATCGAGTTTCCAAAAAATTTGTGAACTCTTTTGAGTCACTTTTTCTTCCTCTTTTTCAATTATCTTCTCTTCCTTTTTATTCCACTTTTCCTTTGTCCCTTTTTCACTTGGATTGATCTATTTACCTGACCTTGAAGATCTTGTAGGAGTGACTATAGGTATAAATTCTTAAATTCCTTCTTCTTGCTCATCAGCAATGGCAACAGTAGGAACTACTAATTTTTCTACCTCAGAAGGATTAGGTGCATTAATAGCTATGATAGAAGATGCCTCCATTTTAGCTCTTATGTTCTTCAACTACTCCTTAGTGATAGCTACCTTTGTAGTAATATCTTCAACAACTTTGCTAATTTTTCTTTTCATTGTTACTATTTCCTATTCTTCTCTCACTTTCTCATACTTCTCTTTGTAAGTACCCCATCTTTCTTGGGTAGTGTCCTTTTCTGCTACTAGTACATGCTCTACTTTCATTGTTAGTACTTTATCACTTACCTCATATCCCATGGGATAACACCACTTGATTCTAGGCTCAACTGCCTCAAAGAAAACACAATCTGTTTCAACCATGAAACATATGGTGTCTTCATATTTTTCCACTAACTCTTCTGGTATACTGTACCTTTCTTTCATATATCTTTGTAGTATTTTTTTCATAGAAAATAACTCTCCATCTACCCAATCCTTCTTTGGCCTTCTATATCTTTCCAAGATTTGAATTCCAGTGGATACACCATTCTTCCATGCTCTAGGATGCATGCCAGGAAATTTATGAATGACATGAATGTACATGTGAACTAGTAGAGATCCAAACCTAAACACTTTAGATTTGTCTTTCTTAACATCCTTAATATTTTCTAGAAACTATTGTGCCAATACTTCACAAAGATTATATTTTTTATTTTCCTTAACCATTCTATAGGCCATCATGATAACTCTAGCAAAAATAGAGTTTGATCTACTATTGTGAAACAATTTGTATCCTAGAAACATTGCTATTAATCTAACATCTTGTAAATATATGTCATTAATTGTCATTCCCCTCTTATCCCATTTAGAATGAGTTAGGGTTTCTGCCTCTTTCTTTAGGTTTTTCTCAGCCACATGTAGGGCTCCTTCATTGTCAAGGCCTGGGATCTCATGAATCATCTGCACATAAATCTTTACTAGTTTCTCACCAATCCACAAGAACTAGTATTGAATTCTACTAAGAATTATTTTAAACCATTCAACCTCTGAGAATTTTGTGAGACGGGTTAACTTAAGGATTGATTGATCTTTCAGGTGTTTGAATTCTTCTACAAAAGATCTGTTAGCCTCTATCATACTTTCTAACTCACTATTAATGTTAACATCCCCAATGGACTCATAATTGATGTGAATGTATGTCCTAATATCCTCTACGTGCAACACACCTATGGGGGTTTGGGAAAACACCCCTTCTGGATCATCCTCACAAGATTTGTATGGATTCCTTTAGAACTTATACCTAGGTCTATCTACCATACTGGTGCATCCATGAATTTCAAAGAGATTAGGTCTAAATACCTTACATGTGCACAAATCTAATGTTAACTTTACGCAAGCAAAAAATCTCTCTGCTAGATTACTTCTTTGCCTTCACACTTCTGCTTTCCTTAGTCGCTGATCAACAAATGGTGGAGAAATGAAATCTCTAAGTCTTTTATCCTTCTCAAGTTGAGTGTGTGCATTAAACATAGGTAACTCAACTTCATATGTCATCCAATCAATGTAAAACTTGTGAACATAGAAGATGGATCTTCAAGTGCTATGATCTCATCCATAGATTTGAAAACATATGTACACATCATACTCAAGCTTGCATGAGCTTACTTTGCTTATACAGTGGCTAGATAAATTTTGTTGTTTGCATCCACTACTCCCCATGAGGCCATGAGGCCTTCTATGTTGATGCCTCAAAAAATTCATCATGCAAAGACATGCCATCACAAGCTATCTCTCCCTGAACCACTACCTTATTGGGAACTTTTACTTTCCATATCTTTTCATTCTCTATTTTCTTTCTTTCACTCATGTAATCATTTAGGCTTTTACCACTGTCACTGATATTCTTCCTTATGACTATAGGTGGTGGTGTTTCTAGTTCATTAGATCTTCTTGGTTCTCTTCTATTGTTATCTCCATTATATCTACAAAACTTTGAAATGTGACCTGGATTATTGCATTTGTAACAGATGGGTGGTCTTCTTCTATCTTGACTTGTCTATAGCTTACAGTACCTTGTTGTGTGTCCAAAGTTATTACATTTCTGACATGTAATTAATCTTGGCAGCATTTTCATCTCTAATATAGTATTGCTTATACCTGGATTGATCAAGTTTTCTGTTATCTTCCTTTTTGTGTCCACACTCATAGCAATTAAAATAGTAGCTAGTAAAGGGTTTAGAATTACCATTACTTCTGCAGTCTCTTTTCATGTGACCAACTTTGATGCATCTAAAGCATCTACCTCTTAAGGGTTTGAATTTCTCTCTAGAATCTTCATTTGTAGGTCTTTCATTTGGAATAGGTCTTTCCTCATTCTTGGATTCTTTTGGTTCTTCTTGAGTTTTCAAACTTCCAGCTTCGTTGGGTCCATTCATGTCACCTTTAGATTTTTGTTCTGTATTCTTTTCATTTCTCATGTGTAACTGCTCAATGAGTAGTCTAGCTTGAGTGATTTCACCTTTGACGATTTGATTGTAATTATCCAATTCCTATTATTTATCTTTGTAATGGTCAAGTTCAGTCTTCATATTTTCTACATGAAGGTTGGCTTGTTTTAGTGACTCTTCAACTTTGTTTCTTTCATCCTTCTCATGCTGAATCTCCTTGATCATCAAGAGATTGATTTGTTCTTTTTCTTTCTCTAGCATCTTTACTTTTTCTGATGTGTCATTGTCAGAACTTTCTTTGATTTTCTCCATAAGGTCTTGTCTCTGATCTTTTACAGTCACAAGCTATTCTTTAAGTTTCCTCATGAAACCTTCTTCTCTTCTTAATTTGAATTTTAGTTAACTATTTTTAGCTTTCATCTTATCCTGATCCTCAAGTGCAGTTTCAAAGTTTACTTGTAAATATTCTAAATCCATTTTGATCTCCCTTAAGCTATTAAGCTTTCTCTCAAAGGGACACTTGCTCTAATACAGATTGTTAGGATTAGGTAATATTGAGAAGGGGGTAAATCAGTATTACAGAACATTGATTTCAACTTTGTACAATTATAAATAATCCAAAGTAATGTAGAAAAGAAAAGAACATATAAGCATAACACATTACTCATGACACCATGATTTATTCTTGAGGAAACCCTGGGTAAAGGGAAAACCTTGGTGGGGATGGTACACACAAATATGCACTAAAATATAATGTCCTTGTTAGGAGATATAGCCCTGTTAGGAGCTGATTATTACATAGTACATTTCCTTGTTAGAGGATTACAAAAACCCTGTTAGGGGCATACAAAACACCTAGTTAAAGGTGGTGAGCACACTTCTCTTACAATCAATACTATCCAAAAATAGTTCTCAAAAGGGGAACAACACAAGAACTTATCTTTCTTAGATGGTTTGAGTTGTAGCTCAGCCTCTTACTGATCTTGCATCTGATCTCTTCTCTTATATTCATAAACTTCTCTTATCATCATATGACATATCTTTTCTTTCACAAAAACAATATATATGTATACAAGATTAGCCTTCCAGTCGGCTTCACAATTGTTATACAAAATAATATTAAAACTTGTGCAAATGATATACATGGAGTCAACACTCTTATATTACCAAAGAGTTGATACTATACTTTATTTACTTGTCTTAGCATGTTACCATATCCATTATGCTCTCCTTCATCTTCGCAACTATGCATGTACCCTGATATATTGTTTTATTGTCTTCGCATACCTTCTGAACACTGTATCTCACATACCAGCTATCCAAAACACATGTGACCTTAACTCAAGCATGTACATATCCCAAGATACCTCCAGTTAACTTTTCAAGCCATCATACCTTGTATATCTTGATCGCTATCCAAAACTGTGGTACTGTACCCTGTTTTCCTAATTTTGGACTTAGTCATTTTCATGACTGTCAATCCAAAGGCAATCTCCACAATATGCGATCATATTATCATAAGTGCAGCCATAAATGACAACCTTAGATGATTTAAAGTTCTCCAAAACATCACATGCCAATAGTTAGGTCATCTTAAGTCTTTTTAGGTCTTAAGGGGTCATATTAGGTCATGTTAGGTCTTAAGGGGTCATGTTAGGTCTTATTAGTTGAATGTTAGATCTTAAGGTCTTAAGGGGTCCTATTACATTATGTGTTAGGGCTTAAGGGGTCCTATTAGGTCATGTTAGGTCTTAAGGGATCATATTAGGTCCTTTTAGGTCTTAAGGGGTCATGTTAGGTCTTAAGGGGTCATGCTAGGTCTTTTTAGGTCTTTTGGGATCATGTTAGGCCTTTTTAGGACTTCAGGGGTCTTATAAGGTTTTTTTAGGTCTTAAGGGGTCATATTAGGTCTTATTAGTTGTGTGTTAGGGGTTACAAGGTCATGCTAGGTCTTTTTAGGTCTTAAGGGGTCTTATTAGGTCATGTCAGGTCTTAAGGGGTGATATTAGGTCTTATTAGTTTATTGTTAGGTCTTAAGGGCCTAAGGGGTCCTATTACATCATGTGTTAGGGCTTAACGGGTCCTATTAGGTCATGTTAGATTTTAACAGGTCATATTAGGTATTTTTAGGTCTTAAGCGGTCACGTTAGGTCTTTTTAGGTCTTAAGGGGTCTTATTAGGTCATGTTAGGTCTTATTAGTTGAATGTTAGGGCTTAAGGGGTCATGTTAGGTCTTTTTAGGTATTAAGAGGTCTTATTAGGTTATGTTAGGTCTTAAGGGGTCATATTAGGTCTTATTAGTTTAATCTTAGCTCTTAAGGGCTTAAGGGATCCTATTAGGTCATGTGTCAGGGCTTAAGGGGACCTATTAGGTGATGTTAGGTCTTAAGGGGTCATATTCGGTCTTTATAGGTCTTAAGGGGTCATATTAGGTCTTTTTAGGTCCTAAGGGGTCATGTTAGGTCTTTTGAGGTCTTAAGGGATCTTATTAGGTCATGTTAGGTCTCAAGGGGTCATATTAGGTCTTATTAGGTGAATGTTAGGGCTTAAGGGATCATGTTAGGTCTGTTTAGGTCTTAAGGCATCTTTTTAGGTCATGTTAGGTCTTAAGGGGTCATATTAGGTTTTATTAGTTTAATGTTAGGTCTTAAGGGCTTAAGGGCTCCTATTAGGTCATGTGTTAGGGCTTAAGGGGCTCTATTAGGTCATGTTAGCTCTTAAGGGGTCATATTAGGTCTTTTAAGGTCTTAAGGGGTCATGTTAGGTCTTTTTAGGTCTTAAGGGGTCTTATTAGGTCATGTTAGGTCTTAAGTGGTCATATTAGGTCTTATTAGTTGAATGTTAGGGCCTAAGGGGTCATGTTAAGTCTTTTTAGGTCTTAATGGGTCTTATTAGGTCATGTTAGGTCTTAAGGGGTCATATTAGGTCTTATCAGTTTAATGTTTGATCTTAAGGGGTCATGTTAGGTCCTTTTAGGTCTTAAGGGGTTCTATTATGTCATCTTAGGTCTTAAGGTGTCCTATTATGTCTTATTAGTTGAATGTTAGGGCTGAAGGGGTCATATTAAGTCTTATTAGTTGAATGTTAGGGCTTAAGGGGTCAGGTTTGGTCTTTTTAAGTCTTAAGGGGTGTTATTAGGTCATGTTAGGTCTTATTAGTTTAATGTTAGATCTTAAGGGGTCATGTTAGGTCTTTTTAGGTCTTAAGGGATCCTATTTGGTCATGTTAGGTTTTAAGGGGTCATATTAGGTCTTATTAGTTGAGTGTTAGGGCTTATTGGGTCATGTTAGGTCTTAAGGGGTCCTATTAGGTCATGTTAGGTCTTAAGGGGTCATATTAGGTTCTTGCTATGTCATGTTCAGTCTTTTTGGGTCTTAAGGGCTCTTATTAGGTCATGTTAGGTCTTAAGTGGTCATATTAGGTCTTATTAGTTGAATGTTAGGGCTTAAGGGGTCATGTTAGGTATTTTTAGGTCTTAAGGGGTCTTATTAGTTCATGTTAGGTCTTAAGGGGTCATATTAGGTCTTATTAGTTGAATATTAGGGCTTAAGGGGTCATGTTAGGTCTTTTTAGGTCTTAAGGGGTCTTATTGGGTCATGTTAGGTCTGAAAGTGTCATATTAGGTCTTAATAGTTGAATGTTAGGGCTAAAGGGGTCATGCTAGGTCTTTTTAGGTCTTAAGGGGTCTTAATAGGTCATGTTAGGTCTTAAGGGGTCATCTTAGGTCTTATTAGTTGAATGGTAGGCCTTAAGGGGCCATGTTATGGCTTAAGTGGTCCTATTAGGTCTTAATGAGTCATGTTAGTGTTACCCTAATTTTCATATGCATGCAAATTCGGCCAAGTCCTATACCTAGGTCTCTATTTTTATCATGTCAAGCACCTCAAAAGATTTCATGGTGTTATGCCTTGTCTTCTGGCCTCTACAATTTAACTTGGCCTCTGGTCTGCAAGTTTAAAATTTTGAAAAGTAGTCGTTACCCTAAAAAGGCCCAAAAAATCCCTAAGCCCTGTTATATTTCCTTGTTACTTTATCGGCAACTTAAGTGATAAAAAAAGGCATGTGCATATGAGGTTTCTTCTTGTTCACCTGTCTGCTATTTCCCTTCGGCGGTGTTTTAAGTCATTCAGTGATTCCATGAAAATGCCGTCAATCGAGTAGTCGCTTAATCAAACCCTGGGTTCACATGTAATTCGACGAACTAGTGAAGCCCCTTTGTTCATGTATTTGCCTGGCTCAACCATGGTTTATCAAATTGTCTTATGAATAAGAAGCCTTTGGTCGCTAAATTGCCAGGTCAAAGTGGGGTTAGTTCTGCAGGTAGCAGTGAGATTCTACATCAGACGGTTGTCTTATAGTCTGAAGGAATATTCTAGGGGCATCAGATCATATGCTCGTCATAGACTTGGTATTAGGATTACTTGTCAGAGTGGGGTTCCAGTTAAAAAGATCTAGTGGCTAGCATATCTTCACATAGGCCGTTGTCAGAGCATGAGATCTTTAGACGACCATTGATTTTCCCCTTTTTCTTAGTGCTACAGTGTATTGTGGGTCTGATGCCATGTATTCTGATTTGGCAGCTCCTGGTTGGTCTACGTGTGCTGAGTTAGATTACTTACTAGTGGGTCCATTGTTAGAGGGTTTGTGGAGACATCAGCAAGATTCAAGATCTACAGTTGTCTAGTAATCTGATGGAATCTTCGGGGTCTATCAAATCATGCACCTGCCATTAGATTTGAATCCAGTCTTGGGTGGGTCCAAAGTTCTCAAAGTAGGCAATCAGATGGCTGGCATGTGTTCTCATGAAATGTGTTAGAGGTATAAGATCTTATGACGACTGTCTAATCAAAGGTATGTCAGCTGGGTGATTCGGCGATTTGGCGACTAAGAGAATTTAGAGCTCCTTATGTCTGGTGGTCCCGATAAAGTTTTATGTGTTCGCTTGTTCATGGAATAGTTTAGTAGTGCTCCAAGTGACTTGGTGATTTAGTGAACACTTTGTTCGCTAAATCTCTAAATAAATTGGTGAGGGTGGAAAGTATTATGTGAATAAGAGATGGCTTTCAGTCGCATGTTCTCGGAATGGCTAAGGTTATTTAGTCGTGCCTAGGGTTAGAAGTATTCAGTGAATCAGTGATTAAAGAGCCATTTTCATGTTTGCTGAATTGCTTGACTGGACTAGGGTTAGCCAAGGTATTAAATGATTATGCGACAAAGGGAAATTGAAACCCAAGGTAAAGGATGAATTAGTTTTGCAGTCAAGTGTCGATCCTGGGTAAAAAGGAAGATCTAATAGTCACATTTTAAAATAAGATTAAAGCTTGAATGCCACCAGTCGATGGATTAAAGTTTGGTGCTATCTGTGATCATTATAATATTTAAATTCAAATATCTAAGGATATCAGATTTTCACAGTTATGGTGAGCCCAAGTTGCAGGTAGGTAGATGGATCATGGCGACTAGATTTTTTGCAGGTATAAACATAAAATGGATACACAAACATCGATATCTGATTAGCTGAGATATTTTCATGTGCATTTATGGCTCATTTTGACAAATTTAGGGTTTGATTATTATATGAAAATTTATGTAACCCTAGTTAGGTTTTTCTCCTGCCTGCGTGTAGGAGATGTATATATTGTATTTTTGGAGCCTTAGTGCTCAGAGGTTAGAGAGTTCACATTTTGTAAGAAGAAAGTCTCTTTCTTAGAAGGCTATCTATGGTATTTCTTGCCCTTTGGTCCTCTACATTCTATAACCTCCCATTGGTAATTTAGAGATTGAAGATATTTTGTGACATTTCTCATGTCCCTATGCCTTTTTGTATGAGTTATCTCTTATTGAATCAAAGTATTTATATGTTTCTCAATGATATCTTAGGGTTCTTGATCCTTCTTTCTTTCTGCAATTCATGTGTATTATTATGAATGATTTGATGTGAATGCTTTTGTGGGTATACCAAAACCCCTTAACAATCTTGTCTCATTCCTATACCTAGTTGCAGAGGTGAATGTTTGTTTGCAGGTCATAGATTGTTGTCTACCCCAAGGAGTGTCATTATTTCTGAAAGAATCTCTTTCTTCCCCTGAATACCCTCTTTGTTTACAGACCCCTCCTATGAAATACTTATGCAAGCCTATTCAGTAAGTTGTGACCTACTAGACCTAAGTCTCTCATTGATTTCATCCTACATACTGAGATCCAAACCCTAGTTTTGGTGCATCACCTAGTAGGTAGTTTTCTTTCAGTCATTTCCCTTTCCAGGCATTCCTTCTATCCCTTTCCCTCAAAAGTTTTACTTTCATGTCTAGAAGCAAATTAAGGTGATTATCCAAGAGGAACCAACCTAGAACCTGGAGGTCTCATCTTAGTTAGCAGAGGTCCCACAACCTAGAGATGATTCCCATGTTATACTGAGTTATCAAGACCAAGAGAGCTTGAAACAAAGGGTGTAAACTTAGTGTATAACAATTTTGGCACGCCTGGTGGGACTAGTAAAAGATCAGATTAATGTTCAAAGGTGTTCTTGTTGGTTCATCTACAAAAGGATTAAGGAAGTTCAATACACAAGGACTATCAGTATAGGCTCAAGTTGAAGTACACCCCACCTTGGTGCTAGTGTATAACAATTTTGGCACACCCAATGGGACTAGTAAAAGATTAGATTAATGTTCAAAGCTATTCTTGTTGGTTCATCTACAAAAGGATTAAGGAAGTTCAATACACAAGGACTATCAGTATAGGCTCAAGCTCAAGTACACCCCACCTTGGTGCTATTGTATAACAATTCTAGCACACCCAATGGGACCACAAGAAGTTCATTGTTTGAAAGATTATGTTATCTCTGATATACAGGTTGCATGATATAGGCTTTTAGAAGTTGTTCTATCAAGTATATCTAGTGACTCCACTGATTTCAAGGATCCAGGCTACCTCATTCAAAGTTTTATGAGAAAGATTGAGACCAGGAGCTCTAAGCCTACTGAATTTTTAGAGTTTCCCTCAAGAAGAAGTCATAAAGGTAGGTCAACTCAGAGAACATCCCTTGCAAGGAGAGTTCAATCAACACCTCCTCATACCTCAAAAAGGAGACCTTTCCCCTTTCATTCTAGAAGAAGACGTAGGTCTCTAACCAGAGATCTAGAGGAGGATTCAAATCTAGCACCAAATACAGCCCATATAGTTGTTAATCTTTAGATTCCAACTCCTGCAATGGCTAGATAGTTTTCCTTTGCACCATTCAACCAAGGGACTCCATTAGCCTTTGCAGTGCATCATGATGTGCCCTTGGTGACACTCAAGAGTATACCTAATTTCATAGGTGAAGAGCAGACAACTACTTTTGAACACATAAGAGATACGACCACCATCTGCAACATACACAACATAACCCAAGAAGATGTGGCCACAAAATTATTAGCAGCCTTTCTAAAAGGTAAGGCTCTTGAATGGTGTAGAACTCTAAGTGTTGGTTCTATTACTTCATGTGATGAGTTAGGGGATGCATTAAGTAAGCATTTTGAGGACAAATCAGATAACTTGTCTCTAGTTGAGCAATTAACAACTATTAAGAGAGACCCTCAAGAGCAAATGATAGATTACAATAGTAGATTCCTTAAGAAATGGAATAGAATTCTAGTCTCTATGAGACCATTAGTGGACCATGCTTTCCTTTAATACTTACAAAGTCTAAATGGTCAAATTTCTATCATGATCCAGTCTATGGGTGGTACTTCTCTCCCCCAAGCCTTTGACATAGCTGTCAAGGCTAAAAATTGTTTGATTCAAGTAGGCATGATTTCTAGAAGGCCTCCAATGCCCATTTTTCCTAGCCTTCAACCCATTGCACCTACACAAGTACCCCCATTTACCCCTTTCCCCGCCATATTAGCACCTCAGGCTAGTACTAGTGGTCTAGAGCTAACATCTAGTTTCTCTCAGGAGCTGCAAGAGATAAAGAGTAGTCAGCAAACTAGTATAAAAGAAATGACAAATTTTTTGTAGACCTTGACTAAAGAGGTCACAAATCTAAAGAAACAAGGTCAAGGAATCAAACCACCATTTTAGTCATAAGGCCAAGGTCCTAATCAGCAATATCAAAATCAAGGACAGACTTATCAACAAAATAGGCCACCATACCAAGGAGGCTATTAAGGACAAAGACAAAGTTTTAGTCAAAGACCATTCCAACCATACAACCCCACACCTCTAAATTATACAAATCCGGTGAGGGATGTGGTTCCTAGTCAAAATAATATGGCTATGGATAATGAATGATGTTTTCCTTGTAACCAGCCTCATAATTAGGCTACATGTTCAAATGGATGGATGAACCAAGCTCTAATGGTTCAAAATGCCTCACAAGCTCAATTAGAGGTTTCATCTAATGGATCAGTCCCTCAGTAAGAACCATAAGATAATGAGACTGCTCTCTTTAATTGGGAGCAACTAGACTTCAATGGAGTCAATGATGAGGTTGCTTTTGTTGCCTATACAAGAGCAAAGAGAAGAGCTCAAGACATGGAGTGAGCATATTCCAATGCCAAAGCCACTACATCTACAGAGCCACTACAACAAGCTAATCCCATCACACCTAAGGAGGTTCCTGTCATTACAAGCAAAGAAGGCCAACATTCCAAAGAGGTGGAGCCCATCATAGTAAAAGCACAATAGAGAGTACACACTATGACACTATTTAATATTGTAGATAACATGAAGAAGGTGAATTTCACCATGTCCATGTGGGACTCTTTGGATCTTCCAAGACAGCTTGAAATTTTGAAGAAGGCCATGACAGAAGTAACAACTCCTCAACCTGCAAAAGAAGCTGCAAAGCTAGTGTTGGTTAGCACTAATCAAGAAAAGGAGACTCCAAGCAGCAACTCAAAAGATAATGCCATTCAAGGTAGGAATTCAAAGCCACCTCCCTTTTATGTATCTTTAATTATTGGAAAATCTTTAGTACATAATTGTATGGTGGATAGTGGAGCTACTAGCACTGTAATGCCCAAGAAAGTAGCTGACCAATTAGGACTAAAATATGAGCCCTTTCAAAAGAAGGTTACCCAACTTGATGGATCCTCAGTCAATATTATAGGTGTGGCCAAGGATACCAGTTTAATCCTTCATGCTAGTCCTAATTTTTCCATCCTCCTTGATATATATATCATAGATCTCCCTGCATTATTTTCTATATGTCTTTCAAGGGAGTTTATAGCCAAGATAGGAGGCTACCTATCTTTTGATTGGTCTCACATGTTATTTCATACAAGGTATGGGACCAAGGTCACCATTAAGTCAGAACCATTAGCAGCACACCATATAGAGCCATATGTGTCCAATACCATCAATGTAAACTACCCTATATTTGATGACAGTGACTTCCAAACCATTAGTGAAGCAAACACAAAGATAGAGAGCATCCCTGACATTCTTCCAGATGAAAGAGCTTTAGAGGCCCAAGAAAATCTTGTTTGGGATTTTGGTTTGGGGAGTTATTTGATACAAGAGAGTGAAGCCATAGAACCAAGTCTTCTCAAAGAGGATGTTGATTCAGAGGATCAGAGCAATCAGGTTTGGGAACTATTTTTTGATGGAGCTAGAAGTAGGCATGGTTCTAGTGGTGGTCCTATGCTAGTGTCCCCAAAAGGAGAAAGGTACTATAATGCCTTTAGATTCAATTTCTCCTACACTAGCAATACTGCAGAGTATGAAAGCCTAGTAGCTGAACTAGAGTGGGCTAGAAAAAGAGGGCTTAAGGCCTTAAAAGTTTATGGTGACAGTGAGTTAGTTGTTAGCCAAGTGAGAGGGATAAGTGCAACAAAAAATGATACTTTGAAAGCATACAAGCATAGAGTTTGGGATGCAATTGAAGATTTTTGTGCTTTCAATATTGTTGCTATCCCTAGGAAATTAAACCAAAATGCAGATAGGTTAGCTGTTGTTGGATCCCAATATGACATCCCAAATAGCATTTCAAAAGAAATGGATCAATAGCATATCAAAGTGATTTTCAGACCATCTATTCCTGATAACAATGCCAATTGGTAGGTGTTTGACAATGATGAACAAATTTTGTAGTTCTTGTTTGAAGATGTCTTTTCAAGGCATAGTCAAGAGAGATTATCACAAAATTATGGTGATCAAGTGATACAACTGAAGTCCAATAAGATTCCTAGAGGTCTTGTTACATTAGAGACTGTCTTCAACAAGGATGCTGAAGTTAAGAAGAACAAAGTTGGCCTGGTAGTCCAACAAGAACATTGTGTTGAATTAGAGTTGGAACCAGGTAAGAGTCTACAATTTGGAAAGATAAACACTGAATTGGAAAAGCAAGCTTACACCCAGCTTTTCAAAGAATTCAGTGATGTATTTGCATGGTAATATGAAGACCTCAAAGGTTTTGAACCTACTCTTGCTTAGCACACTATTGAATTAGAGCCTAATGCCAAACTAGTGAGGCAAAAGCAAAGGCCTGTTAACCCCAAGCTTGAGCCACTCATGCATAGAGAAGTACTCAAATTGATAGAAGTTGGTATCATCTACCCCATCAAGCATACTAGTTGGTTTTCCAACCTTGTTCCAGTTAGGAAGAAGAATGGGGAGCTGAGGTTATGTGTTGACTTCAGGGATCTTAATAGAGCCTCATTAAAAGACCACCATCCACTGCCCTCCATGGAACAAATCTTACAATGTGTCTCTAGATTCAAGAGATTTTCATTATTGGATGGTTATTTGGCATATAATCAAATCCTAGTTAATGAAGAGGATCAATATAAGACTGCATTTACAACCAAGTGGGGAACCATGGCTTATCAAAAGATGCCCTTTGGTTTGTCAAATGCAAGAGCTACATTTCAAAAGGAAATGGATATGGCCTTTAAAAGCCTCATGTACAAATTTGTGTTGGTCTACTTGGATGACATAATTGTCTATTCTAAACATGCAACAGACCATATGAAACATCTGAGGAAGATTTTTGAAAGGTGTAGAGAGTTTGGGATATCCCTTAATCCCAAGAAATGTGTGTTTTTAGTTCATGAAGGAAAGCTATTCGGATATGTAGTATCCAAAGAAGGAATTACAGTGGATCCTAAGAGAATTGTAGCTATCCTAGAGCTACCCCTACCACATCATAAGAAAGGTCTCCAATCTTTCATAGGAAAAATTAATTTTGTTAGGAGGTTCTTGCCTAACATTGCAAATTTATTAAAGCCCTTGACAGCCATGTTAAAGAAGAGTTCAACTTTCAGCTGGACTAAAGAAGGAAAAGCTAATTTCCAGGCTATCAAAGAGGCCTTAATAGAAGCCCCTGCCCTCCTCAACCCAAATTTTAGTAAGGATTTTATCCTTTATGCTTATGGAGGTCATGATGCTATATCTTCAATGTTGACCCAAGAAAATTTAGATGGATTGGAGTAGCCTATTACTTTCTTTAGCAAAGGTTTAGAGGAGTATGAATAGAGATACTCTTTTGTATAAAAACATGTACTTGCTATGGTAAAGAGTCTTAAGAAGTTTAGATATTTGTTGACCCATAGCAAGGTACATTTAAAATTTACTCATCCAAGTGTCAAAGATTTTTTGCTTTCCAAGGACCTAAATGAGAAAAGAGCTGGTTGGATCACCAAGGTGATGGAATATGACATTGTTATTCAAACTACCAAGCTGGTTAGAGGAAGAGGTCTTTGTGAGCATTTGGCAGAGGATGAAGGTTCAAAGAAATAAGAAATAATAGATGCATCTCTGATGGTATAGTCTACAGAAGAACAAGCCAAGGTAGAAAGCTGGTTGCCTAATATGATCATTTACTTGAAAATAGGACAATGTCTTGTAGGTTTGGATTCAGCAAAAAGAAGGTATTATAGATTACAATCTATTCCTTTTGTGCTGATAGATGAAGTTCTTTTTAGAAAGGATCAAAATGGTGTCCTTTTAAGATGCATAGATTCAAAAAAGATAGCTGATGTCCTATTTGAATTTCATGATGGACCTTCTGGAGTTCACTTTTCTCCTAGGACTACTACTTTTAAAATCATAAGGGCTGGATACTATTGGCCATCTATCTTCAAAGATAGTCATGATTATGTAAGAAAATGCATCAAGTGTGCTATGTTTGTAGGAAAAGACAGGCTTGCATCCTTGCCCCTACAGCTAGTCAGAATAGAGCAACCTTTCATAAAGTGGGGTATAGACTTCATTGGTATGATCAGCCCTCCATCTAGTGTATGCCATAGATGGATAATCACTACAACAAATTATTTCACCAGATGGATAGAAGAAATTGCATTAAAAGACACCAATGAGAGTGTTGTATTAAGTTTTTATGATGATTTAATTCATAGATTTGGCACTCCAGACTCTATAATATCAAATAATGCAATTTACATTCACAGGCCTCAAAGTCTCAGAGTGGGTAGTCAAGAATGCAATCTATCTGAATACCAGTTCCAATTACTACCCCCAAGGCAATGGCTTAGCAGAATCCACCAATAAGAACTTGATTAGGATAATCAAGAAAACTCTTTAGGAAAATCAAAGGGATTGGCATACTAAGCTCAGGTCTGCCTTGTGGTTGGATAGAATTACCCCAAAGAAAATCATTGGTAATTCTCCTTATGTGTTAGTATATGGCAAGGAGGCTAAGATGTTCATCTCAGCTGAATTGCCAGCCCTGGACCTAGCCACTCAATATGCCCTATTTGATGAAGGAGATCCCTTGTAGGTCAGGTATGCTCAGTTGATGGAGTTGGAAGAACTCAGAGACAAATCAATGCAAGATATGGAATTCCATTAGATTCAAATGAAGAAGAGCTTTGATAGGAGAGCTAAAGCTAGGAATTTCAAGATTGGAGACATAATCCTCAAGTGGGATGAGTTCAGGTCAAGACCTGGCAGGCACACAAAATTTGATTCTTTCTGGAGTGGACCATTTGTAATAACAGAGTGCAAGGGATCCAATGCTTTTTAGCTATCAAATATGGGAGTCCCCCTGCCTATCTCAGTGAATGGTTTCCACTTGAAGCCTTGCTTTGAGGTTAATCCCTCTCTGTAATTCTTGTAAATATGTGTTTTGTTTTCTTTCCTTGTTTTCTAGGTTAATTCCCTATTTTCCAAGAAGTGCCTGTGCACAATTTTTGTCCCTCTATCAAGTTTTGTGCTCAAAATGCTCCCCGTGCCCAATGGATTGTTTATAGGCCACTAGTTTTCCATGTCTAGCAAGCTGACATCCAGCAGAAATTGCCGAAATGTTACCCTAATTTTCATATGCATGCAAATTTGGCCAAGTCCTATTCTTGGGTCTCTGTTTTTGTCCTATTAAGCACCTCAAAAGATTTCATGGTGTTATGCCTTGTCTTCTGGCCTCTGCAATTTATCTTGGCCTCTGGTCTGCAAGTTTAAAATTTTGAAAAGTAGTCGTTACCCTAAAAAGGCCCAAAAAATCCCTAACCATAATTATATTTCCTTGTTACTTTATCGGCAACTTAAGTGATTGAAAAAGGCACAGGCATATTAGGTTTCTTCTTGTTCGCCAGTTCGCTATTTCCTTCTGGCGGTGTTTTAAGTCATTCAGCGATTCCACGAAAATGCCCTCAGTTGGGCAGTCACTTAATCAAACCCTGGGATCACATGTAATTCGGCGAACTAATGAAGCCCCTTTGTTCACGTATTCGCATGGCTCAACCATGGTTTATCAAAGTATCTCACAAATAAGAAGCCTTTGGTCGCTAAATCGCTAGGTCAAGGTGGGGTTAGTTCTGTAGGTAGCGGTGAGATTCTACATCGAATGGTTGTCTTATAGTCTAAAGGAATATTCTAAGGGCATCAGATCATACGCTCACCATAGATTTGGTATCAGGATTACTTGTCAGAGTGGGGTCCCGGTTAGGAATATCTAGCGGCTAGCATATCTTTGTATAGGCCATTGTCAGAGCATGAGATCTTCAGACGACCGTTGATTTTCCCCTTTTTCTCAGCGTTGTAGTGTATTATGGGTATAAACATAAAATGGACATGCAAACATAGATATCTGATTAGCTGGGATATTTTCATGTGCATTTATGGCTGATTTTGACAAATTTAGGGTTTGATTAGTATATGAAAATTTATGTAACCCTAGTTAGGTTTTTCTCCTACCTACGTTCCAAAGATGTATATATTGTATTTTTGGAGCCTTAGTGCTTAGAGGTTAGAGAGTTCACAGTTTGTAAGAAGAAAGTCTCTTTCTTATAAGGTTATCTGTGGCATTTCCTGCCTTCTGGTCCTCTACATTCTATAACCTCCCATTGGTAATTCAGAGATTGAAAATATTTTGTGACATTTCTCGTGTCCCTATGCCTTTTTGTATGAGTTATCTCTTATTGAATCAAAGTATTTATATGTTTCTCAATGATATCTTAGGGTTCTTGATCCTTCTTTCTTTCTGCAATTCATGTGTATTATTGTGAATGATTTGATGTGAATGCTTTTGTGGGTATACCACAACCCCTTAACAATCTTGTCTCATTCCTATACCTAGTTGCAAAGGTGAATGTTTGTTTGCAGGTCATAGATTGTTGTCTACCCCAAGGAGTGTCATTATTTCTGAAAGAATCTCTTTCTTCCCCTAAATAATCTCTTTGTTTGTAGACCCCTCCTATGAAATACTTATGCAAGCCTATTCAGTAAGTTGTGACCTACTAGACCTAAGTCTCTCATTGATTTCATCCTACATACTGAGATCCAAACCCTAGTTTCAGTGCATCACCCAGTAGGTAGTTTGCTTTCAGTCATTTCCCTTTCCAAGCATTCCTTCTATCCATTTCCCTCAAAAGTTTTACTTTCATGTCTAGAAGTGAATTAAGGTGATTATCCAAGAGGAACCAGCCTAGAACCTGGAGGTCTCATCTCATTTAGTAGAGGTCCCACAACCTAGAGATGATTCCCATGTTATACTGAGTTATCAAGACCAAGAGAGCTTGAAACAAAGGGTGCAAACTTAGTGTATAATAGTTAGGTCTTAAGGGGTCAAGTTAAAGGTCTTAAGTGGTCTTAAGGGATCCTATTAGGTCTTATTAGTTTAATGTTATATCTTAAGGGATCATATTAGGTTTTATTAGTTTAATGTTAGATCCTAAGGGGTCATATTAGGTTTTATTATTTTAATGTTAGATCTTAAGGGTTCATATTAGGTCCTTTAGGTCATGTTAGGTCTTTTTAGGTCTTAAGGGGTCATGTTAGTTCTTAATGGGTCATGTTAGGTCTTAAGGGCTTAAGGGGTCAAATTAGGTCATGTTAGGTCTGTTTAGGTCTTAATGGGTCTTATTAGGTCATGTTAGGTCTTAAGGGGTCAAATTAGGTCTTATTAGTTTAATGTTAGATCTTAAGGGGTCATGTTAGGTCTTTTTAGGTCTTAAGGGGTCATGTTAGATATTAAGGGATCATATTAGGTCTTATTAGTTGAATGTTAGGGCTTATGGGGTCATGTTAGGTCTTTTTAGGTCTTCAATTGTCTTATCAGGTCATGTTAGGTCTTAAGGAGTCTTAAGGGATCCTATTAGGTCTTATTAGGTTAATGTTAGATCTTAAGGGGTCATATTAGGTCTTATTAGTTTAATGTTAGATCTTAAGGGGTCATATTAGGTTATTTAGGCAATGTTAGGTCTTTTTATGTCTTAAGGGGTCATGTTAGGTGTTAATGGGTCCTATTAGGTCATGTTAGGTTTTAAGGGATCTATATTAAATAAATTGATTATATTGATTCTACCTATAAATTAAATTTCTAAGATTGATTAAAGATTGAACGTTAATTAAAGATTAATTTTAAAGTTAGGTTTTAAAGATTGATTAAACTTTCAATTGATTAAATCTTTTTCAATAAGATTGATTAATTAGTTTTTAATTAATTGATCTAGATAGGGCTTAGGGGTGCATAATAGGGCTTAAGAGGTCATATAAACTTTGAATTGATTAAATTTTTTTAGTAAGATTGATTAATTAGTTTTTAATTAATTGATCTAGATAGGGCTTAAGGGTACATAATAGGGCTTAACGGGTCATATTTTAATTTAGCTCAAGATTTTAATTTAGATCAATATTAGATTGAACATTAGTTAGATAAATAATTTTTTTGGCTTCAATTACAAAATCCAAACATGTATCAATGTACAAATAGATCAACATACAAAATATGCACGTACATATCAATGTAAATGTCTATATATCTCAAAAATCAAACATGTACATCAATGTTAAATGTTTATATATCACAAAATCCAAACATGTATCAATGTACAAATAGATCAACGTACAAATCATGCATATACATATCAATGTAAGTGTCTATATATCTCAATAATAGAAAATGTACATCAATGTTTAAATGTCTATATATCACAAAATCTAAACATGTATCAATGTACAAATAGATCAACGTACAAAAATGCATGTACATATCAATGTAAATATCTATATATCTCAAAAATCAAACATGTACATCAATGTTTAAATGTCTATATATCACAAAATCCAAACATGTATCAATGTAAATGTCTAGATATCACAAAATCCAAACATGTATCGATGTAAATATATCAACATACAAATGTCTATATATATATATATATATTAATAGATATAGATATATATATATATATATATATATATATATATATATATATATATATATATATATATATATATATATATATATATATATATTATATATATATATATATATATATTATATATATATATATATATATATATATATATCTATATAATATATATATATTCTATATCTATATATATATATCTATATTATATATATATATCTATATCTATATATATATATATATATATATATATATATATATATATATATATATATATATATATATATCTATATATATATATCTATATCTAT
>BSBK01013535.1:67500-100000 GCA_027943335.1 Chamaecyparis obtusa | reverse complement strand
CCCCTCCAATAGAATCAGTGCTAGTGCTCAAATTTTATATCTGAGCTACCAATCCGTCCAAGCACCAGCACTGATTCTCTTGGAGGGCCGCACCTACCCAAACGACTCAGAAGCTATACGCCGGTCCATTCACAAGAACGGAACTATCTCCGGCCAACTCCCTGTGAAGGCCGCATCTCTCCGTTCCACGCATGCAAGAACCAACGCATAGCTAACGAGTACCCGGATAGGATTCGCGGAAAGTACATAGCAAATCGCTTGTACCAAAGCGAACCGAAAGCTAGACGGGGGCTGACCCGAAGATTGCCTTCCATGTCACTGCGACGACACATTCGAACGACAACCGCTGCCGAACACTTTCCGACTTGCACCGTTGAGTGACCCGAAAGACAGGACTTTGGGCAGCCCCCGCATAGCAATCAGGTGGCTTCATGCCCCTCTAATAGAATCAGTGCTAGTGATCCGATTTTAAATCCGACTTACTCATCCGTCCGCGCACAAGCTCTGATTCTATTAGAGGGGCATGGGGGAGCTTCCGCGAACTACTACTCCCCTATATAAGTTATTAGTCCGGGTCTTTCTCTTCCGTAGAAATTTGAGCCGTTGAGAATGGCTCCCAAACAATTCAAATCTTCCAAAAATTCAAGTGAAACGATGAGGAAAAAGCTCACAAAAAAATCAAATCTTCAAAAAATTCAAGTGAAACGAACAGAATAGCTCACAAAAAATTCAGGTCTTCCGAAAAAATCGAAGGGAAACGAAAAGAACAACTAGCAAAACATTCAAATTTTCCAAAACTTCAAGTAAAAGAAAGAACATAGCTCACCAAAAAAATCCATTTCTTCCAAAAACTCAAGTGAATCGAAGAGAGTAGGCTCACAAAAAATTAAAATCTTCCAAAAAAAAATCAAAGGAAACAAAAGAGGAGATCGCAAAAAATTCGAATCTTCCAATGAAACAAAAATGAGAATAGCAAACAAAAAATTCAAATCTTAATGCAGCATGCGACAGAGCAAATCGCTTGTGCCAAGCGACCCGGGAGCTAGACGGGGGCTGACCCAAAAATTGCGTTTCTTGTCAATGCGACGATGCGTTGGAACGACAACCGCTGTCGAACCCTTTCCTACTTGCAACGTCGACTGACACAAAAGACACGATCCTGGACAGGCCCCGCATAGAAAGCGGGTGGCCTAATGCGCCCCTCCAATAGAATCAGCGCTAGTGCTCAGATTTTAAATCCGAGATACCCAGCACTGATTCTCTTGGAGGGGGGCACCTACCCAAACGACTCAAAAGCTATACGCGGCTCCATTCACAAAAACAGAACTATCTCCGGCCAACTCCCTGTGAAGGCCGCATCTCTCCGTTCCGCTCGTGTAAGAGCCAACGCGTAGCTAACGAGTACGTGGATAGGGTTCGCGGAAAGTACATAGCAAATCACTTGTACCAAAGTGACCCGAAAGCTAGACAGGGGCTGACCCGTAGATTGCCTTCCATATCACTGCGACGACGCATTGGAACGACAACCGCTGCCGAACCCTTTCCGACTTGCACCGTCGAGCGACCCGAAAGACAGGACTTTGGGCAGCCCCCGCATAGCAATCAAGTGGCTTCATGCCCCTCTAATAGAATCAGTGCTGGTGATCCCATTTTGAAATCCGACCTACACATCCGTCCGATCACCGGCAATGATTCTATAAGAGGGGTATGGGGGAGCTTCCGCGAACAACACACAACTCCTCCCCTATATAAGTTATTAGTCCGAGTCTTGCTCTTGAGTGGAAATTTAAGCCGAAGAAACTGGCTCCCAAAAAATTCAAATCTTCCAAAAATTCAAGTGAAACGATGACAAAAAGCTCACAAAAAATCAAATCTTCCAAAAATTCAAGTGAAACGAACAGAATAGATCACAAAAAATTCAAGTCTTTCGAAAAAATCTAGGAAAACGAAAAGAATAGCTAGAAAACAAAATTCAAATCTTCCAGAAATTCAAGTAAAACAAAGAACATGGCTCACCAAAATAATTCATCTTCCAAAAATTCGTCATTCTTACCGCAATCCATCATCTTATCCGTCATAACGCGTATCCAACATATCCACGAGGAGGTAACCCAACTCGCTCGCATAGTTCCTCAAGTCAGATAACAATGCATCTAGATGAATCCAAATCGTTTTCGATCGAGACTTAGCAACTAATGTCGCACCCGCCTAGATTGACTTGAGATCCAATCCGCCGACACATATGATAACTAACTGATTCCAATGCAAAGCATCTTGAGCCATTGCGCACTCAAGTATCGGAAGTCGAAGCGACATAGCAAGTAGCTTGTACCAAGTGACCCGGGAGCTAGACGGGGGCTGACCCGAAGATCGCCTTTCTTGTCAATGCGACGATGTGTTGGAACGACAACCGCTGTCGAACCCTTTCCGAAGTGCACCGTCGACTGACCCAAAAGTTACGACCCTGGACAGCCCCCGCATAGCAAGCGGGTGGCCTAATGCGCCCCTCCAATAGAATCAGTGCTAGTGTTCATATTTTAAATCCGAGCTACCAATCCGTCCGAGCACCAGCACTGATTCTCTTGGAGGGGCGCACCTACCCAAACGACTCAAAAGCTATATACGCGGCTCCATTCACAAGAGCAGAACTATTTCCGGCCAACTCCCTGTGAAGGCCGCATCTCTTCGTTCCACGCATGCAAGAGCCAACGCATAGCTAACGAGTACCCGGATAGGGGTTCGCGGAAAGTACATAGCAGATCGCTTGTACCAAAGCAACCCAAAAGCTAGACGGGGGCTGACCCGAAGATCGCCTTCCATGTCACTGCGACGACGCATTGGAACGACAACCGCTGCCGAACCCTTTCCGACTTGCACCGTCGAGCGACCTTCGAAAGACGGGACTTTGAGCAGCCCCCGCATAGCAATCAGGTGGCTTCATGCCCCTCTAATGGAATCAGTGCTGCTGATCGCGTTTTGAAATCTGACCTAATCATCCGTCCGTCTGTCGGATTTCAAAACGGGATCACCAGCACTGATTCTATTAGAGGGGCATGGGGGAGATTCCGCGGACAACACCTCCCCTATATAAGTTATTAGTCCAAGTCTTGCACTTCCGTAGAAATTTGAGCCGACGAGAATATCTCACAAAAATTTCAAATCTTTCAAAAATACGAGTGAAACAAAAAGAATAGATCACAAAAAATTCAGAAATTCCAAAAATTCAATTGAAACGAAGAGAATAGCTCACAAAAAAATCAAGGGAAAAAAAAGAGAATAGCTCACAAATAAAATCAAATCTCCCAAAAATGCAAGTGAAACGAAGAGACTACAATCACAAAAAATGCACAACTTCCAAATATTCAATTGAAACGAAGAGAATAGCTCACAAAAAATGCAAGTCTTACAAAAAAATCAAGGGAAACAAAACAGAATAGCTCACAAAAAATTCAAATCTTCCAAAAAAACCAAGTGAAACAAACAGAATAGCTCACAAAAAATTCAAATCTTGCAAACATTCAAGTGAAAACGAAGAGAATAGCTCACAAAAACATTCAAAACTTCCAAAAATTCAAGTGAAAAGAATAAAATAATAGCCCACAAAAAATTCAAGTCTTCCAAAACAAAAACCAAGGAAAAACGAAGAGAATAGCTCACAAAAAATCCAAAACTTCAAGTCAAAACGAAGAGAATTTTACTACCTCGCAACAAACAAAATTCAAATCTCGCAAAAATTCAAGTGAAACGAAGAGACTTAACTCAAAAAATTCAAATCTTCTTGCGACATGCAGACCCAAGAGCTAGACGGGGGCTCGCCCACAGATCGACTTCAGTATCACTATGACGACGCGCTGGAACGACTACCGCTGTCGAACCCTTCTCTGACTTCCGCCATCGAGTGACCCAAAAGACACGACCCAAGGGAGCCCACGCATAAAAATTGGGTGGCTTCATGCCCCTCCAATAGAATCTGTGCTGCTGCTCACATTTTTAAATCCGAGCGGCAAATCCGTCCGAGCACCAACACTCATTCACTTGGAGGGGCACCTATCCAAACGACCGAAAAGCTATACGCGGCTCCATTCGCAAGGCACGGAACTGTTTCAGGCCAACTCCCTGTGAAGGCCGCATCTCTGCGTTCCATGCGTGCTAGAGCCAACACATAGCTAACGAGTACCGGGATAGGTGTTCGCGGAAAGTACATAGCAGATCGCTTGTACCAAAGCAACCCAAGAGCTAGACAGGGGCTGACCCGAAGATCGCCTTCCATGTCGCTGCGACGACGCATTGGAACGACAACCGCTGCCGAACCATTTCCGACTTGCGCCGTCGAGCGACCTGAAAGATGAGACTTTGAGCAGCCCACGCATAGCAATCAGGTGGCTTCATGCCCCTATAATGGAATCAGTGCTGCTGATCCCGTTTTGAAATCCGACCTAATCATCCATCCGTCTGTCGGATTTCAAAACGGGATCACCAGCACTGATTCCATTAGAGGGGCATGGGGGAGCTTCCGCGAACAACACCTCCCCTATATAAGTTATTAGTCCAAGTATTGCACTTCCGTAGAAATTTGAGCCGAAGAGAATATCTCACAAAAATTTCAAATCTCTCAAAAATATAAGTGAAACAAAGAAGAATAGATCACAAAAAATTCAAAACTTCCAAAAATTCAATTGAAACGAAGAGAATAGCTCACAAAAAATGCAAGTCTTGCAAAAAAAATTCAAAGGAAAAGAAGAGAATAGCTCACAAAAAAAATCAAATCTCCCAAAAAATGCATCATGCATAACTTCCAAAAATTCAATTGAAACGAAGAGAATAGCTCACAAAAAATGCAAGTCTTCCAAAAAAATCAAAGGGAAATAAAGAGAATAGCTCACAAAAAATTCAAATCTTCCAAAAAACCAAGTGAAACGAAGAGACTACATCACAAAAAATGCATAACTTCCAAAAATTCAATTGAAACGAAGAGAATAGCTCACAAAAAACGCAAGTCTTCCCAAAAAAAAACAAAAAAAAAAAAAACAAAGGGAAACAAAGAGAATAGCTCACAAAAATTCAAATCTTCCAAAAAAAACCAAGTGAAACAAAGAGAATAGCTCACAAAAATTTCAAATCTTGCAAAAATTCAAGTGAAACGAAAGATAATAGCTCACAAAAAAATTCAGAACTTCCAAAAATTCAAGTCTTCCAAAAAAAAATCAAGGAAAAACGAAGACTTAAACTCACGAAAAATTCAAATCTCCTTGCGGCATGCAGACCCAAGAGCTAGACGGGGGCTCGCCCACAAATCGACTTCAGTATCACTATGATGACGCGCTGGAACGACTACCGTTGTCGAACCCTTCTCCGACTTGCGCCATCGAGTGACCCAAAAGAGGCGACCCAGGGGAGCCCCCGCATAGCAATCGGGTGGCTTCATGCCCCTCCAATAAAATCAGGCATGCTACTCACATTTTAAATCCGAGCCGCAAATCCGTCCGAGCACCAGCACTGATTCACTTGGAGGGGCACCCTATCCAAACGACCCAAAAGCTATACGCGGCTCCTTTCGCACGCACAGAACTGTTTCAAGCCGACTCCCTGTGAAGGCCGCATCTCTCCGTTCCACCCATGCAAGAAACAACGCATAGCTAACGAATACCCGGATAGGGTTTCGCGGAAAGTACAAGCAGATCGCTTGTACCAAAGCAACCCAAAAGCTAGACGGGGGCTGACCCGAAGATCGCCTTCCATGTCACAGCGACGACGCATTGGAACGACAACCGCTGTCGAACCCTTCCCGACTTTGCGTCATCGAGCGACCCGAAAGACGGGACTTTGAGCAGCCCCCGCATAGCAATCAGGTGGCTTCATGCCCCTCTAATGGAATCAGTGCTGCTGATCCCGTTTTGAAATCCGACCTAATCATCCGTCCGTCTGTCGGATTTCAAAACGGGATCACCAGCACTGATTCTATTAGAGGGGCATGGGGGAGCTTCCGCGGACAACACCTCCCCTATATAAGTTATTAGTCCAAGTATTGCACTTCCGTAGAAATTTGAGCCGAAGAGAATATCTCACAAAAATTTCAAATCTCTCAAAAATACAAGTGAAACAAAGAACAATAGATCACAAAAAATTCAAAACTTCCAAAAATTCAATTGAAATGAAGAGAATAGCTCACAAAAAATCCAAGTCTTGCAAAAAAAATCAAGGAAAAAGAAGAGAATAGCTCACAAAAAAATCAAATTTCCCAAAAATGCAAGTGAAACGAAGAGACTACATCACCAAAAAATGCATAACTTCCAAAAATTCAATTGAAACGAAGAGAATAGCTCACAAAAAATGCAAGTCTTCCAAAAAAAAATCAAGGGAAACAAAGAGAATAGCTCACAAAAAATTCAAATCTTCGAAAAAACCAAGTGAAACAAAGAAGAATAGCTCACAAAAAATTCAAATCCTGCAAAAATTCAAGTGAAAGGAAGAGAATAGCTCACAAAAAATTCAAAACTTCAAAAAATTCAAGTGAAACGAAGAGAATAGCTCACAAAAAATTCAAAACTTCCAAAAATTCAAGTGAAACGAAGAGAATAGCTCACAAAAAACTTCAAATCTCGCAAAAACTCCAGTGAAACGAAAAAGACTTAACTCACAAAAAATTCAAATCTTCTTGCCGCATGCAGACCCAAATGCTAGACCGGGGCTCGCCCACAGATCGACTTCAGTATCACTAATGACGACGCGCTGGAACAACTACCGTTGTTGAACCCTTCTCCGACTTGCGCCATCGAGTGACCCAGAAGAGACGACCCAGGGGAGCCCCCGCATAGCAATCAGGTGGCTTCATGCCCCTCCAATAAAATCAGGCATGCTACTCACATTTTAAATCCGAGCCGCAAATCCATCCGAGCACCAGCACTGATTCACTTGGAGGGGCACCCTATCCAAACGACCCAAAAGCTATACGCGGCTCCATTCGCACGCACAGAACTGTTTCAGGCCGACTCCCTGTGAAGGCCGCATCTCTTCGTTGCACACATGCAAGAGACAACGCATAGCTAACGAGTACCCGGATAGGGTTTCGCGGAAAGTACATAGCAGATCGCTTGTACCAAAGCAACCCAAAAGCTAGACGGGGGCTGACCCTAAGATCGCCTTACATGTCACAACGACGACGCATTGGAACGACAACCGCTGTCGAACCCTTTCCGACTTGCGCAATCGAGCGACCCGAAAGACGGGACTTTGAGCAGCCCACGCATAGCAATCAGGTGGCTTCATGCCCCTGTAATGGAATCAGTGCTGCTGATCCCATTTTGAAATCTGACCTAATCATCCGTCCGTCTGTCGGATTTCAAAACGGGATCACCAGCACTGATTCTATTAGAGGGGCATGGGGGAGCTTCCGCGGACAACACCTCCCCTATATAAGTTATTAGTCCAAGTATTGCACTTTCGTAGAAATTTGAGCCGAAGAGAATATCTCACAAAAATTTCAAATCTCTCAAAAATACAAGTGAAACAAAGAGAATAGATCACAAAAAATTCAAAACTTCCAAAAATTCAATTGAAATGAAGAGAATAGCTCACAAAAAATCCAAGTCTTGCAAAAAAAAAATCAAGGGAAAAGAAGAGAATAGCTCACAAAAAATGCAAGTCTTCCAAAAAAAAACAAGGGAAACAAAGAAAATAGCTCACAAAAAATTCAAATCTTCCAAAAAACCAAGTGAAACAAAGAAGAATAGCTCACAAAAAATTCAAATCCTGCAAAAATTCAAGTGAAACGAAGAGGATAGCTCACAAAAAACTCAAAACTTCCAAAAATTCAAGTGAAACGAAGAGAATAGCTCACAAAAAATTTAAGTGAAACGAAGAGAATAGCTCACAAAAACTTCAAATCTCGCAAAAACTCCAGTGAAACGAAAAAAAGAAAAAGACTTTAACTCACAAAAAATTCAAATCTTCTTGCGGCATGCAGACCCAAGTGCTAGACGGGGGCTGCACACAGATCGACTTCAGTATCACTAATGACGACGCGCTGGAACGACTACCGTTGTCGAACCCTTCTCCGACTTGCGCCATCGAGTGACCCAAAAGAGACGACCCAGGGGAGCCCCCGCATAGCAATCAGGTGGCTTCATGCCCCTCAAATAAAATCAGGCATGCTCCTCACATTTTAAATCTGAGCCGCAAATCCGTCCGAGCACCAGCACTGATTCGCTTGGAGGGGCACCCTATCCAAACGACCCAAAAGCTATACGCGGCTCCATTCGCACGCACAGAACTATTTCAGGCCGACTCCCTGTGAAGGCCGCATCTCTCCGTTCCACACATGCAAGAGCCAATGCATAGCTAACGAGTACCCGGATAGGGGTTCGCGGAAAGTACATAGCAGATCGCTTGTACCAAGCGACCCAAAAGCTAGACAAGGGCTAACCCGAAGATCGCCTTCCATGTCACTGCGACGACGCATTGGAACGACAACCGCTGTCGAACCCTTTCCGACTTGCGCCGTCGAGCGACTCGAAAGACGGGACTTTGAGCAGCCCCCGCATAGCAATCAGGTGGCTTCATGCCCCTCTAATGGAATCAGTGCTGCTGATCCCGTTTTGAAATCCGACCTGCTCATCCATCCGTCCGTCGGATTTCAAAACGGGATCACTAGCACTGATTCTATTAGAGGGGCATGGGGGAGCTTCCGCGGACAACACCTCCCCTATATAAGTTATTAGTCCAAGTATTGCACTTCCGTAGAAATTTGAGCCGAAGAGAATATCTCACAAAAATTTCAAATCTCTCAAAAATACAAGTGAAACAAAGAAGAATAGATCACAAAAAATTCAAAACTTCTAAAAATTCAATTGAAACGAAGAGAATAGCTCACAAAAAATGCAAGTCTTGCAAAAAAAAATTCAAGGGAAAAGAAGAGAATAGCTCACAAAAAAAATCAAATCTCCCAAAAATGCAAGTGAAACGAAGAGACTACATCACAAAAAATGCATAACTTCCAAAAATTCAATTGAAACGAAGAGAATAGCTCACAAAAAATGCAAGTCTTCCAAAAAAATCAAAGGAAACAAAGAGAATAGCTCACAAAAAATAGCTAGCTTGTGGCCCGGACGATCCGATCTCATGAAAACTGACTACATACCCGTGGCTCGGATCGACAAGCTAGCTCGGATCGGCGATCTGAGCTCATTCCATCATGCATTCCCGTCTTCTACTCCATAAATGACTCACCTCTTTGTATTCACTTGAGAACTAAACATCCTTTAGTTCAGCTCGAATCACAACGTGCACTAGAATCCGTTCCAGCTCGGGTCTCATCTCAAAGATCCTTGCATTCACCAACAACACCTCCCCTATATAAGTTATTAGTCCAAGTCTTGCTCTTCCGTAGAAATTTGAGGCGAAGAGAACAACTCGCAACAAATCCAAATCTTCCAAAAAATCAAGGGAAATGGGGAGAATAGCTCACAAATAATTCAAATCTTCAAAAAAATCAAGTGAAACGAGGAGAATAGCTCACAAAAAATTCAAATCTTCCAAATATCAAACCCAAAAGCTTCGCACACATTACAAATCAAACAGCTTGTACCGAGCGACCCAAACGCTAGACAAGGGCTCACCCTTAATAAGAGAATCAGTGTTTGACTTGTGGGCCGGGCGAGCCGATCTCATGAAAACTGCCTACATACCCGTGGCTCAGATCAGCGAGCTGACTCGGATCGTCGATCTGAGCTCATTCCATCATGCATTCCCGTGTTCTACTCCATAAAACGACTCACCTCTTTGTATTCACTTGAGAACTGAACATCCTTTAGCTCAGCTTGAATCACAACGCGCACTAGAATCCGTTCCAGCTCGGGTCTCATCTCAAAGATCCTTTCATTCACCAACAACACCTCCCCTATATAAGTTATTAGTCCAAGTCTTGCTCTTCCGTAGAAATTTGAGGCGAAGAGAACAACTCTCAAAAATTCCAATTCTTCCAAAAAAATCAAGGGAAACGGGGAGAATAGCTCACAAATAATTCAAATCTTCAAAAATATCAAGTGAAACGAGGAGAATAGCTCACAAAAAATTTAAATCTTCCAAATATCAACCCAAAAGCTTTGCACACATTACAAATCGAACAGCTTGTACCGAGCGACCCAAACGCTAGACAAGGGCTCACCCTTAATAAGAGAATCGATGTTTGACTTGTGGGCCGGGCGAGCCGATCTCATGAAAACTACCTACATACCCATGGCTCGGATCAGCGAGCTGGCTCGGATCGACGAGATAGCTCGGATCGACGATCTGAGATCATTCCATCATGCATTCCCATGTTCTACTCCATAGAATGACTCACCTCTTTGTATTCACTTGAGAACTGAACATCCTTTAGCTCAGCTCGAATCACAACGCGTACTAGAATCCGTTCCAGCTCGGATCTCATCTCAATGATTCTTACATTCACCAACAACACCTCCCCTATATAAGTTATTAGTCCGAGTCTTGCTCCCCCGTAGAAATGCTCGCCAACGCCGAAAGGTCACAAAAAATTTAAATCTCATAAATGACTCAGCTCGACGGGCTGGCTCGGATCGTACATACCCGTGGCTCGGATCGACGAGCTAGCTCGGATCGGCGATCTGAGCTCATTCCATCATGCATTCCCATGTTCTACTCCATAGAATGAGTCACCTCTTTGTATTCACTTGAGAACTGAACATCCTTTAGCTCAGCTCGAATCATAACGCGCACTAGAATCCGTTCCAGCTCGGGTCTCATCTCAGTGATCCTTACATTCACCAACAACACCTCCCCTATATAAGTTATTAGTCCGAGTCTTACTCCCCCGTAGAAATGCTCGCCAACGCCGAAAGGTCACAAAAAATTTAAATCTTGTAAAAGACTCAGCTCGACGGGCTGGCTCGGATCGCCGAGCTGGCTCGGATCGCCGAGCTGGCTCGGATCGCCGAGCTGGCTCGGATCGCCGAGCTGGCTCGGATCGCCGAGCTGGCTCGGATCGCCGAGTTGAGCTCAATCCATCATGCATTCCCGTGTTCTACTCCATGGAATAACTCGCCTATTTGTAATCACTTGAGAATTCAACATCCTTTAGCTCAACTCGAATCACAACGCGCACTAGAATCCGTTCCAGCTCGGGTCTCATCTCAAAGATCCTTCCATCCACCAACACCACCTCCCCTATATAAGTTATTAGTCCAAGTCTTGCTCCCCCGTAGAAATGCTCGCCGACACGGATAGGTCACGAAAACTTTAAATCTCGTAAAAGACTCAGCTCGACAAGCTAGCTCGAATCCGTGAGCTGGCTCGGATTGACGAGCTGAGCTCAATCCATCATGCATTCCCGTGTTCTACTCCATAGAACAACTCACCTATTTGTATTCACTTGAGAACTCAACATCCTTTAGCTCAGCTCGAATCACAATGGGCACTAGAATCCATTCCATCTCGAGTCTCATCTCAAAGATCCTTACATCCACCAACAACACCTCCCCTATATAAGTTATTAGTCCGAGTCTTGCTCCCACGTAGAAATGCTTGCCGACGCCGATAAGTCACAAAAACTTAAAATCTCGTAAAAGGCTCGGATCGCCAAGCGAGCTGGCTCGGATCACCGAGCGAGCTGACTCGAATCGGCGAGCTGGCACGGTTTGCCGAGCGAGCCGGCTCGGTTTTCCAAGCTGGCTGGCTCGGATCGCCGAGCCGGCTCGGCTCAAATCGGATCGGATCCATCATGCATTCCCGTGTTCTACTCCATAAAACAACTTGCCTATTTGTATTCCTTTGAGAACTCAATATCCTTTAGCTTAGCTCTAATCACAATGCGCACTAGAATTTGTTCCAGCTTGGGTCTCATCTCAAAAATCCTCACATCCACCAACAACACCTCCCCTACGAGGATAAGTTATTAGTCCGAGTCTTTCTCCCCCATACAAATGCTTGCCGACGTCGATAGGTCGCAAAAAATTTAAATCTCGTAAAAGGCTCAACTTGACGAGCTGGCTCGGATCGTCGAGCTGGCTCAGATCGACAAGCTGGATCGGATCAACGAGCTGGCTCGGATCCGCGAGATGAGCTCAATCCATCATGCATTCCTGAGTTCTACTCCATAGAACAACTCGCCTATTCATATTCACTTGAGAACTCAACATCCTTAAGCTCAGCTCGAATCGTCTATGCACGAACCCATGCATAGCATTCAGGTATCAAATGGCATATCCAAAAATATCCGTAGAGAGCTAGCAAATCAATCATAGGCAGCATTGGCATAGATCGAGGTGAACATCATTTGATGCGATTTGACTAGTTACCATTGGGATGCCTTCGTGGCAATAGGGCCGACTTGAAACAAACCAACACAGCTTGATGTGATAGGGGTCATTTCATAATGACTGTTGGATGACTTTGTGGTGGTATGGCTAACTTACAATGGATGGGTGTAGTGTTGATGTGACAAGATCACCTCATACTAGAAATAGAGCTAACACGTCGACTGACTTGAACTGACATGTAAGGGACTCGATCCGAGGTGTAACAAAGGAGTTGTTTGGTGCACTCAGGAGTAGGGTCATGTCAGGGACTTGATTCGAGGAGCATTCATGGGGTTGTGCGACAAGTTGTTAATAGTTTTGGCCTGGGTAAGGTTTAGAGTCAAGTCGAGGTGTCATTCGAGCTGCATGAAGTAGCATGGACTGCTTTGTGCAGAGTGGCATTGGATCTTGTTGGGGACTCGATCCGAGGTGAAATCAACTAGGTATTGGAATGGGAAGTTGGGGACTTTTCCATGGGAGACTTGGAACATGTGCGAGATGGTGGCGTAATGAGCTAGTTCAGAACTATGTTGGACTATGAGATGCATTGGTTGCATGTACGTAGGAGGTCTTCATGACATTGGCTCGTGCAAGCCACAAGTCCTAATCTGGATGCAAGTTCACATCTTGAGGACAACTCATTAGTGGAGAAGTTCTCAAACTCAATTCTTGAGAGGTGTCTTGCTAGCTCAAATCGGTGAGTTGGCTCAGATCGGCTAGCTCAATCAGATTGGCGAGCTGGCTCCGATTGACGAGTTGGGCTCATCTCAGAGGTCGTTACATCCGTAAACAATACCTATCCCGTTATGACCCTAGAGATCTGGGTTACTTTGCCGACTCTAGTGATCCGGTGATCCAAGTCAATCCGGCGAATTGAGTCGATCCGGTGACCCGAGTTGTTCTGGTGATCTAAATTACTTATGTGACTGGAGTAATTCAAGTTGGGGGACTTGACAACTTGGCATGCTGAGCCGAATTCATTGATGAGTTGGCATACTCGTCAGCATAGGTATAGGAATGGGAAGTCATGGACTTTTCCATGAGAGACTTGGAATGAGTTAGCCTAGCTCACTTGTGAGTGGGGTCAAAAGTCACATTTGTTGACCTGAGTTGATCTCGCGACCTGAGCTGATTTGGCTGGCGGCCTGAGTTGGTGTGGTGACCCAAGTTGATCTGGCTAGCGACCTGAGTTGATCCAGCGATCCGACTTCATCCGTCGACCTGACCGAGTTGGTCAGGTGATCTGGTGACCCGACCTGACCTGGTTGGTGAGTCGAGTTGATGTGGCGACCCGAGTTGATCTGGCTGGCGACCCAAAATGATCCCGTGACCTGACCCGATCTGAAGACCTGACCCGACCCAACCCGAGTTGGTCTGGCAATCTGGTGACCCGAGTTGTTCTGGTTGGCGACTCGAGTCGATATGTTGACCCAAGTTGATCCGGTGACCCGACCCAATCCGGAGACCTGACCCGACCAAACTTGACCTAACTTTAGTTAGTCAGGTGATTTGGCGACCCAATATGATCTATATGGATACCTGAGTCGATGTAGGGACCCGAGTAGATTTGGCTGGCGGCCCGAGTCGATCTGACAACCCGTCCTAATCTGGAGACCCGAGTCGATCCGACGACTCGAGTTGATTCGGCAACCCGAGTGGATTTGACGACCTGTGTCGATCTGGTGACCCGAGTTGTTCTGGCGATCTGAGTTACTTATGCAACTCGAGTGATCTGAGCTGGTGGACTTGACAGCTTGGCATATTGGATCGAGGTGATCCAAGATTGAATGAGTTAGCACAGATCGAGGTGAACATCATTTGATGTGATTTAACTTGCGATCTGACTGGTTATCATTGGGATGCCTTCGTGGCAATAGGGCCGACTTGAAATAGAGATCTGAGTCGATCTGACGACTCCAGTGATTCGAGTCGATCTGGCAAGTCTAGCGATCCAAGTTGGCTAGGCAACTTCGTCAATCTAAGTTAGTCAGGTGATCTTGCGACCTGAGTTGATCTGGATGGTGACCCGAGTTGATCCGACTGGCAACCCAAGTTGTTTTGGGGACTCGAGTCGATCCAGAAACCCGAGTTGACTCGGCGATGCGAGTCGATCCAATGATCCGAATTACTTATGCGACTGGAGTAATTCAAGTTGGGGGACTTGACAGCTTGGCATGCTAAGGCGACTTCATTGATGAGTTGGCATACTTGTCAGCATTACTATTGTGCATATTAGATTGAGGTGATCCAAGTTTGAATGAGTTGGCATGGATCGAGGTGGACATCATTTGATGCAGTCTGACTAGTTATTGTTAGACGCAGTGTTGAAATGACCCGGGGTCATTTCATATAACCGCTGGGAGGCTTTCGTGGTAGTAGGGCAAGACCTGCGATGAGAACTTAACAAGGTCGCTGGCGGGGTCGAAACTCGTAGGAAAAAATGGATAAAGGAGGCTCTATACAAGGAAAAGAACAAAATTTTCAAGTTATAAAAAACTTAAATCACTAGAGCCATCCATGGAGTCACGCCTAGCTCGTTGGCGACGGGATCCCGGTGAGCTCGCTCACGAGCAAGATCTCGGACAGGATCCGGTCGAGCTCGTTGGCGATCCTCAGGGCGGGGTCAAAAGTCCTAAAAAAATAGACAAAGGAGGCTTCGTACAATGAAAAGAATGAAAAAACTAGAGTTGAAAAAGAAAACCACTCGTGCCATTCATGGAGTCACACCCAACTTAGTGACCCAAATTGATCGGGTGACCCGACCTAACCCGAGTTGGTTAGGTGATGTGGTGACCCGAGCTGATCTGGCTGACGACCCGAGTCGATGTGGCGACCTGAGTTGATCTGGTTGGCGACAAGAATTGATCTGGCAACCCGACCCGATCTAGAGAACTGACCCAACCCGATCTAGAGACCTGACCCAACCCGACCCGACCCAACTTGGCCTGGCAATCTGGTGACCCGAGTTGATCTGGTTGGTGACCCGAGTCAATTTGTTGACCTGAGTTGATCAGGCTGGCATACTTAGTTGACTTCATTGATGAGTTTGCATACTCGTTAGTATTACTATTATGCATATTAGATTGAGGCGATCCAAGTTTGAATGAGTTAGCCTAGCTCGCTTGCGAGTGGGGTCAAAACTCAAATTTGTTAACCCGAGTTGATCTGGCTGGTGACCCGAGTTGATTTGGTGACCCGAGCTGATTTGGCTGGCGACCTAAGTCGATGTGATGATCTGAGTTGATCTGGCTGGCGACCTGAGTTGATCTGGCGATCTGACTTCATCCGTCGACCTGACTCGAGTTGGTCAGGTGATCTAATGACCTGAGCTGATCTGGTTGGCGAGTCGAGTCGAGTCGATGTAGCAACTCGAGTTGATCTGGCTGGCGAGCTGAAATGATCCCGCGACTTGACCCAATCTGGAGACCTTACCCGACCTGACCTGAGTTGGTCTGGCGACCCAAGTTGATCTGGTTGGTGACTCGAGTCGATGTGTTGACCCGAGTTGATCTGGCTGGAGACCCAATTTGATCTGGTGACCCGACTCGATCCAGAGACCCGACCTAACCTAAGTTAGTCAGGTGATTTGGTGACCTGATTTGATCTATCTGGATACCCGAATCGATCCGATGAACCGAGTCGATCGGACGACCCATCCTGATCTGGAGACCTGAGTCGATCCGGTGACCTGCGTCAATACGGTGACCCGAGTCGATTCGAGGACTCGAGTCGATCCGGTGACCCGAGTCGATCTGGCGACCCGAGTCGATCTGATGACTCGAGTTAATTAGGTGACCCAAGTTGTTTTGGCAATACGAGTTACTTATGCGACTCGAGTGATCCGAGCTAGCAAACTAGACAGCTTGGCATATTGGAATGTGTTAACAACATAAGCTGATGTGTTGACCCGAGTTGATCATGTTAGTGACCCGAGTTGATCTAATTAGCGACCTGAGTTGATCCGGTGACCCGACCTGATCAGGAGACCTAACCCAACCTGACCTAAGTTAGTTAGGTGATTTGGTGACCCGAGCTGATCTATCTGGATACTCGAGTTGATGTGGCAACCTAAGTTGATCTGGCTGGTGACCCGAATTAATCTGGTGACCCGACCTGACCTGAGTTGGTTAGGTGATGTGGCAACCTGAGCTGATCTAGGTGATGACCCAAGTCGATGTGGTGACTTGAGTTAATCTAGCTAGCAACCCGAGTTGATCCAGCGACCTATCGCGATCTAGAGACCCGAGTCAAGCCGGCAACCCGAGTCGACCTAACGACCTGAGTGATCTAAGTTTATTATGGTAGTTGGAGTTACTTATGCGACTCGACTGATCTAAGTTGGAGGACTTGACAACTTGGCATACTGAGATGACTTCATTGATGAGTTTGCATACTCATCAGCATTACTATTGTGCATATTGGATGTGGTGACCTGAGTTGATCTGGCTAGGGACCTGATCTGGCTGGTGACCTAAGTCGATGTGGTGACCTAAGTTGATCTAGCTCAGGACCCGACTTGATCTGGTGACCCGACTTGATCTAGAGACCCCACCTGAGTTGAGTTCATCGAGCGATCTAGGGATCCAAGATGATCTAGCTGACTACCTGAGTCGATGTGGTGTCCCGAGTCGATCTGGCAACTCGAGTTGATCTGGCTGGCGACCCAAGTTGGCTAGGTGATGTGGCAACCTGAGTCAATGTGGCGATCAAGGCTGATTTGGTTGGCGACCTAAGTTGGTCAGGTGATCTGGTGACCAGAGCTGATCTAGCGACCCGAGTTGATCTAGTTGGCGACCCATGTGATGACCTAAGTTGATTTGGCTAGCGACACGAGTTGATCAAGTGACCCGTCCCGATCCAAAGACCTGAGTCGATTCGGCTATGTCAACCCAGCAACCTGAGTTGACTTGATGACCCGAGTCGACCCCGTGACCTGAGTCGACCTAGTGACCCGAGTCACTATGGTGACCTAATTTATTATGGCTATCTGAGTTACTTATGCGACTCGAGTGATCTAAGTTGGGGGACTTGACATACTGAGATGACTTCATTGATGTGTTTGCATACTCATCAACATTACTATTGTGCATATTAGATTTATGCGATCCAAGTTTAAATGAGTTGGCCTAGCTTGATCGTGAGCGAGGTCAAAAGTTGTAAAAAAAATAGACAAAGGAGGCTCCCTACGACAAAAAGAATGAAAAAACCAGAGTTAAAAAAAAATCACTCAGGCCATACATGGAGTCACGCCCTTCTTATTGTCGAGCTAGAAGCGGAGACTTGACTATGATAATACTTGAAGAGGAGTATGGGTCAATCATTCAAAAAGTGGACAGACTCACTGGAGATCTAAGTAGGTCAGGCTATCTAGTGACCTGACCTAATCTGGCTGGTGACCCGAGTCGATGTGGTGACCTGAGTTGATCTGGCTCGGGACCCGACTTGATCTGGTGACTCGACTCGATCTAGAGACCCCACCCGACCTGAGTTCATCGGGCGATCTGGTGATCTGAGATGATCTAGCTAACTACCTGAGTCGATGTCGTGTCCTGAGTTGATCTGGCGAACCGAGTTGGCCAGGTGATGTGGTGACCCAAGCTGATCTGGCTGGCGACCCGAGTCGGTTAGGTGATTTGGCGACCAGAGCAGATTTGGCTAGTGACCCAAGCTGATCTGGTGACCTGAGTTGATCTAATTGGTGACTCATGTGGTGACCCGAGTTGATCAAGTGACCTGTCCTGATCTAGAGACCCGAGTCGATCCAATAACCTGAGTTGACCCGGCGACCCGAGTCAACTTGACGACCCGAGTCAACCCAGCGACCTGCGTCGACCTAGTGACCCGCGTCGACCCAGTGACTCGCGTCGACCCAGTGACCCGTGTCGACCCAGTGACCCGTGTCAAACTGGCGACCCATGTCGAACCGGTGACTCGTGTTGACCTGACAACCCGCATCGACCTGGTGACCCAAGTCAACCCAAGTCGACTCGAGGCCCGAGTTGATCTGGCAACCCAAGTCGACCCGAGTCGACCCGATAACCTGAGTCAACCGAGTCACCTGAGTTGATCTGGCTGGTGACCCGAGTTGGCCAAGTAATGTGGCGACCTGAGTCAATGTGGTGACCCAAGCTGATCTGGCGACCACAGCTGATCTGGCTGGTGACCCAAGCTGATCTGGCGATCCGAGTTGATCTAGTTGGGGACCAGTGTGGTGACCTGAGTTGATCTCGCTAGCTACCTAACTTGATCTAGTTGGTGACCCGTGTGGTGACCGAGTCGACCCAGTGACCTGAGTCAATCGGTTGACCCAGTGACCTGAGTCAACTGAGTCAACCCGATGACAAGAGTCAATCGAGTCGACATGGTGACCTGAGATGACCGAGTCAGTCAGGTGATTGAGTCGACCCAGTGACCTGAATCGATTGAGTCGACCCGAGTCGACCAGGAGACCTTAGTAGACTAGGTCGACCCGTGTCAACCCAAGTCAACTTGAGGCCTGAGTCGATCCAGCAACCCAAGTCGACTCGGTGACCCGAGTCGACCCAGTGACCCAAGTCGACCTGATGACCTGAGTCAACCGAGTCGACCCGGTGACCCGAGTTGACCGAGTCGACCCAATGACCCGAGTCAATCGAGTCGACCCGAGTCGACCCAGCGACTGGGGTTTCTGTGGTGACCTAATTTATTATGGCAGTTGGAGTTACTCATTGGCGACCAGAGCTGATCTAGCAACCCGAGTTGATCTAGTTGGCGACCTAACCTGATCTAGCTGGCGAACTAATTTTGTCAGGTGATTTGGCGACAAGAGTTGATTTGGCTGGTGACCCAAGCTGATATGGTGACCTGAGTAAATCTAGTTGGGGACCCGTGTGGTGACTTGAGTTGATCTCGCTAGAAACTTGAGTTGATCCAATGACCCCTCCTGATCTAGAGGCCCGAGTCAACCCGAGTTGACCCGGTGACCCGAGTCACTCGAGTCGACCCGAGTCAATCGAGTCGACCCAGTGACTTGAGTCAACCGAGTCGACCCAGTGACCCGAATCAACCGAGTCGGTCAAGTGACTGAGTCGACCCGGTGACCTGAGTCGACTGAGTTGACCCAGTCGACCTGGTGACCTGAGTCGACAGAGTTGACCCAGTGACCTGAGTCAACTGAGTCGACCTGGTGACCCGAGTCAACTAAGTCGACCTAAGTCAGTCAGGTGATTAAGTCGACCCGAGTTGACCAAGTGACCCGAGTCAACCGAATCGACCGAGTGACCTGAGTCAACTGAGTCGACCCGATGACCCGAGTCAACTGAGTCGACCTGAGTCAACCGAGTCGACCGAGTCAACGTGGTGACCCGAGTCAACTGAGTCGGTCAGGTGACTAAGTCGACCCGAGTCAACCAGAGTCGACTGAGTCAACCTAGTGACCTGAATCAATTGAGTCGACCCGGTGACCTGAGTTGACTAGGTCGACCCGTGTCAACCCAAGTCGACTCGAGGCTTGAGTCAATCCAGCAACCCAAGTCGACTCGGTGACCCGAGTCGACCCAGTGACCCGATGACCCGAGTCGACCCGGTGACCCGAGTTGACCGAGTCGACCCAATGACCCGAGTCAACTGAGTCGACCCGGTGACCTGAGTCAACCAAGTCGACCCAGCGACCGGGGTTTTTATGGTGGCCTAATTTATTATGGTAGTCAGAGTTACTCACTGGCGACTAGAGCTGATCTAGCACCCCGAGTTGATCTAGTTAGCGACCTAACCTGATCTGGCTGGTGAACTAATTTTGTCAGGTGATCTGGCGATAAGAGCTGATCTGGTTGGTGACCCAAGCTGATATGGTGACTCGAGTAAATCTAGTTGCCGACCCATGTGGTGACCTGAGTTGATCTCGCTAGCGACTTGAGTTGATCCAATGACCCGTCTCGATCTAGAGGCTCGAGTCGAGCCAGCAACCCAAGTCGAGCTAGCAACCCGAGTCAACCGAGTCGACCTGATGACCTGAGCCAACCGAGTCGACTCGGTGACCCGGTGACCTGAATCAACCGAGTCGACCCGGTGACCAGAGTCGACTAAGTCGACCCAGTCGACCTGAGTCAACCGAGTCGACCCAGTGACCTGAGTCGACCCGATGACCCGAGCCAACCGAGTCGACCTAGTGACCCGGTGACCCGAATCAACCGAGTCGACCCGGTGACTAGAGTTGACTAAGTCGACCCAGTCGACCTGAGTCAACCGAGTCGACCCAGTGACCCGAGTCGACCCGATGACCCGAGCCAACCGAGTCGACCAGTGACCCGGTGACCCGAATCAACCAAGTCGACCCGGTGACCAGAGTCGACTGAGTCGACTCGGTGACCCGAGTCAACCGAGTCGATAGAGTTAACCCAGTGACCCGAGTCAACCGTGTCAACCCAATGACCTGAGTTGACATGGTGACCTGAGTCAACCAAGTTGACCTAAGTCAGTAAGGTGACTGAGTCGACCCGAGTCGACTCGGTGACCTGAGTCAACTGAGTCGACCTGGTGACCTAAGTCAACTAAGTCGACCCGGTGACCTGAGTTGACCCAGTGACATGAGTCAACCGAGTCGACCCGATGACTTGAGTCAACCGAGTCGACCCTGTGACCTGAGTCAACCGAGTCGACCCAGCGACCTGAGTCACTGTGGTGACCCAATTTATTATGGCAGTCGAAGTTACTGGCTGGCGACCCGAGTTGATCTAGTTGGTGACATAAGCTGATCTGGCTGGTGACCTAATTTTGTTAGGTGATCTGGTGACCAGAGCTGATCTAGCTGGTGACCCAAGCTGATCTGGCGACCTGAGTTGATCTAGTTGGCGACCCGTGTGGTGACCTGAGTTGATCTAGTTGGCGACCCGTGTGGTGACCTGAGTTGATCTCGCTAGCGACTTGAGTTGACCAAGTGACTCATCCCGATTTAGAGGCCTAAGTCGATCCGGCAACCCAAGTCAACCCGGTGACTTGAGTCAACCGCGTCGACCGAGTCAACCTAGTGACCCGAGTCGATCGAGTCGACTCGATGACCTGAGTCAACTGAGTTGACCCGATGACCTGAGTCAATTGAGTCGACCTGGTGACCCAAGTCAACCGAGTCGACCTAAGTCGACCTGGTGACTTGAGTCAACCGAGTCAACCCGGTGACCTGAGTCAACTGAGTCGACCGAGTTGACCTAGTGACCTAAGTCAACCAAGTCGACCCAGTGACCCGACTCGACCGAGTCGACCCAGCGACCCGAGTCGCTGTGGTGACCCAATTTATTATGGCAGTCAAAGTTATTGGCTAGCGACCAGAGTTGATCTAGCGACCTGAATTGATCTAGTTGGCAACCTAAGCTGATCTGGTTGTCGACCTAATTTTGTGAGGTGATCTAGTGACCAGAGCTAATTTGGCTGTCGACCTAATTTTGTGAGGTGATCTAGCAACCAGAGCTGATCTGGCTGGTGACCCAATCTGATCTGGCGACTCGAGTTGATCTAGTTGGCGACCTGTGTGGTGACCTGAGTTGATCTCGCTAGCGACTTGTGTTGATCTAGTGACCCATCCTGATCTAGAGGCTTGAGTTGATCCAACAACCCAAGTCGATCCGAGTCGACCGAGTCGACTCGATCATCCGAGTCAACCGAGTTGACCCGGTGACCCGAGTCGACCCGGTGACCTGAGTCAATCGAGTCGACCCGGTGACCTGAGTCAACTGAGTCAACCCAGTGACCTGAGTCAACCGAGTCGACCCGAGTCAACTGAGTTGACGCGGTGACCCGAGTCAACCAAGTCGATCGATTCAACCCGGTGATCCGAGTCGACCTGAGTCGACCGAGTCGGTTAGGTGACTGAGTCGACCCGATGACCTAAGTTGACCGAGTCGACCCAGTGACCTGACTCAATTGAGTCGACCCAGTGACCCGAGTCAACTGAGTCGACCCAATGACTCGAGTCAACCGAGTCGACCTGGTGACCCAAGTCAACTGAGTCGACCGAGTTGACCCGATGACCCGAGTCAACTGAGTCGACCCAGTGACCCAAGTCGCTGTGGTGACCTAATTTATTATGGCAGTTAAAGTTACTAGCTGGCGACCAGAGCTGAGCTGGCAACCTGAATTGATCTAGTGGGTGACCTAAGCTGATCTGGCTAGTGACCTAATTTTGTCAGGTCATCTGGAGACCAGAGCTGATCTGGCTGGTGACCCAAGTTGATTTGGTGACTCAAGTTGATCTAGTTGGCGACCCGTGTGGTGACCTGAGTTGATCTTGCTAGCGATTTGAGTTGATCCAGTGACCCGTCCTGATCCAGAGGCCTGAGTCAATCCGGCAACCCAAGTCGACTCGGTGACCCGAGTCTATCGAGTTGACCGAGTGACCTGAGTCAACCGAGTCGACTCGATGACCCGAGTCAACCGAGTCGACTCGATGACCCGAGTCAACCGAGTCGACTGAGTCGACGTGGTGTCCCGAGTCGGTCAGGTGACCGAGTCGACCCGAGTAAACCAGAGTCGACTGAGTTGACCTAGTGACCTGAATCAATTGAGTCAACCTAGTGACCTGAGTCGACTAGGTCGACCCGTGTCAACCCAAGTCGACTCGAGGCCTAAGTTGATTCGGCAACCCAAGTCGACTCGGTGACCCACGTCGACCGAGTCGACCCAGTGACCCGAGTTGACCCGATGACCCGAGTTGACCCGGTGACCCGAGTTGATCAAGTTGACTGAGTTGACTGAGTCGACCCAGCGACCAGGGTTTTTGTGGTGACCCAATTTATTATGGCAGTCGGAGTTACTCACTGGCGACCAGAGCTAATCTAGCGACCTGAGTTGATCTAATTGGTGACCTAACCTGATCTGGTTGGTGAACTAATTTTGTCAGGTGATCTGGTGACAAGAGCTGATCTGGTTGGTGACCCAAGCTGATATGGCGACCTGAGTAAATCTAGTTGGTGATCCGTGTGGTGACCTGAGTTGATCTCGCTAGCGACTTGAGTTGATCCAGTGACCCATCCCGATCCAGAGGCCCGAGTCGAGCCGGCAACCCAACTCGACCTGAGTCAATCGAGTCGACTCGAGTCCACCGAGTCGACCCAGTGACCCGAGTCAACCTGGTCAACTCGATGACCCGAGCCAACCGAGTCGACCCAGTGACCCGGTGACTCGAATCAACTGAGTCGACCCGGTGACCAGAGTTGACTAAGTCGACCCAGCTGACTTGGTGACCTGAGTCGACAGAGTTGACCTAGTGACCTGAGTCAACCGTGTTGACCTGATGACCTAAGTTGACCTGGTGACCCAAGTCAACCAAGTCTACCTAAGTTAGTAAGGTGACTGAGTTGACCCGAGTCGACCTAGTGACCTGAGTCAACCGAGTCGACCTGGTGACTCGAGTCGACCCAGTGACATGAGTCAACTGAGTCGACCCAATGACCTGAGTCAACTGAGTCAACCGAGTCGACCCTATGACCTGAGTCAACCAAGTTGACCTAGCGACCCGAGTCACTATGGTGACCCAATTTATTATGGCAGTCAAAGTTATTGGCTGGCGACCTGAGTTGATCTAGTTGGTGACATAAGCTGATATGGCGACCAGAGCTGATCTAGCTGGTGACCCAAGCTAATCTGGTGACCCAAGTTGATCTAGTTGGCGACCCATGTGGTGACCTGAGTTGATCTCGCTAGTAACTTGAGTTGACCCGATGATCCATCTTGATCTAGAGGCCCGAGTCGATCCGGCAACCCAAGTCGACCTGGTGACCTGAGTCAACCGCGTCGACCGACTCGACCCAGTGACCTGAGTCAACTAAGTTGACCTGATGACTTGAGTCAACTGAGTTGACCCAATGACCGGAGTCAACTGAGTTGACCCGATGACCTGAGTCAACTGAGTTAACACGATGACTCGAGGCAACCAAGTCGACCCAAGTCGACCGAGTCAGTCAGGTGACTGAGTCGACCTAAGTCGACCTAGTGACCTGAGTCGACCGAGTCAACCCGGTGACTCGAGTCAACAGAGTCGACCGAGTCGACCCAGTGACCCGTGTCAACCGAGTTGACCTGGTGACCCGAGTCGATCGAGTCGACCCAGCGACCTGAGTCACTATGGTGACCTAATTTATTATGGCAGTCAGAGTTACTGGCTGGTGACTAGAGCTGATCTGGTGACCTGAATTGATCTAGTTGGCAACCTAAGCTGATTTGGCTGTCGACCTAATTTTGTGAGGTGATCTGGCGACCAGAGCTGATCTGGCTAGTGACCCAATCTGATTTGGTGACCTGAGTTGATCTAGTTGGTGACCCGTGTGGTGACCTGAGTTGATCTCACTAGCGACTTGTGTTGATCTAGTGACCCATCCCAATCTAGAGGCCTGAGTCGATCCGGCAACCCAAGTCGATTCGAGTTGACTCGGTGACCCGAGTCAACCGAGTCGACCCAGTGACCTGAGTCAATTGAGTCAACCCAGTGACCTGAGTCAACCGAGTCGACCCGATGACCCGAGTCAACCGAGTCAACCCGATGACCCGAGTCAACCGAGTCGACGCAGTGACCTGAGTCAACCAAGTCGATGCGGTGACCCAAGTCAACCGAGTCGACCCGGTGACCTGAGTCAACCGAGTTGACCTGAGTCAACCCGATGACCTGAGTCGACCCGATGACCCGACTCGATCGAGTCGACCTGGTGACCTGACTCGACCGAGTCGACCCAATGACCCGAGTCAACCGAGTCGACCCGGTGACCCGAGTCAACTGAGTCGACCGAGTTCACCCGGTGACCTGAGTCAATTGAGTCGACCCAGTGACCCAAGTTGCTAGTGACCTAATTTTGTTAGGTGATCTGGAGACCAGAGTTGATCTGGTTGGTGACCCAAGCTAATCTGGCGACCAGAGTTGATCTAGTTGGTGACCCGTGTGGTGACCTAAGTTGATCTTGCTAGCAACTTGAGTTGATCCAGTAACCCATCCTGATCCAGAGGCCTGAGTCGATCTGGTAACCCAAGTCGACCTGAGTCGACCTGGTGACCCGACTCAACCGAGTCGACCCGATGACCCGAATCAACCAAGTCGACCTGATGACCCGAGTCAACCAAGTCGACCTTGTGACCCGAGTCAACCAAGTCGACCCGAGTCAGTCAGGTGACTGAGTCAACCCGGTGACCTGAGTCGATTAAGTCAACGGAGTCCACCCAATGACCTGAGTCAACTGAGTCGATCGTGTCAACCCAGTAACCTAAGTCAACCCGGTGAATCGAGTCAACTGAGTCGATCGAGTCGACCCGGTGACCTGAGTCAACTGAGTCGACCTGAGTCGACTGAGTCAACCCAGTTACCTGAGTCACTGTGGTGACCTAATTTATTATGGTAGTCAGAGTTACTGGCTGGTGACCTAAGCTAATCTGGCTGGTGACTTAAGTTTGTCAGGTGATCTAGCGACCAGAGTTGATCTGGTTGGTGACCCAAGCTGATCTGGCGATGTGAGTTGATCTAGTTGGCGACCCGTGTGGTGACCTGAGTTGATCTCGCTAGCGACTTGAGTTGATCCAGTGACCCGTACTGATCCAGAGGCCCGAGTCGATCTGACAACCCAAGTCGACCCGGTGACCCGAGTCAACTTGGTGACTCGAGTCGATCCGATGACCTGAGTCAACTGAGTCATCCCGAGTCGACCGAGTCAGTCAGGTGACTGAGTCGACCCGGTGACCTGAGTCAACCAAGTCGACCTGGTGACCCAAGTCCATCGAGTCGACCGAGTCGACCCAGTGACCTGATTCAACCAAGTCGACCTGGTGACCCGAGTCAACCGAGTCGACCTGGTGACCCGAGTCGCTGTGGTGACCCAATTTATTATGGCAGTCAAAGTTTTTGGCTGGCAACCAGAGCTGATCTGGCGACCTGAGTTGATCTAGTTAGCGACCTAAGCTGATCTAGTTGGCGACCTAAGATGAAATGGTTGGTGACCCAGGCTGATCTAGTTAGTGACCTGATTTTGTCAGGTGATCTAGCGACTAGAGCTGATCTAGCTGGTGACCCAAGCTGATCTAGTGACCCGAGTTGATCTAGTTGGTTACCTGTGTGGTGACCTGAGCTGATCTCGCTAGCAACTTGAGTTGATCTAGTGACCCGTGCAATCTAGAGGCCCGAGTAGATCCGACAACCCAAGTCGACTTGAGTCGACCTGAGTCAACCGAGTCAGCTGAGTCGACCTAAGTCACCCTAGTCGACCCGGTGATCCAAGTCAACTGAGTTGACTCAAGTTGACTGCGTCGACCCGAGTCGACCGGGTCGGTCAGGTGACTGACTCGACCTGAGTCGATTTGGCTACCTGAGTCAACTCGGTGACCCGAGTCGATCGAGTCGACCGAGTCGACCAAGTCCACCCAGTGACCTGAGTCACCTTAGTCGACCGAGCGACCAGAGTCGTTGTAGTGACCTAATTTATTATGGCAGTATGAGTTACCGACTAGCGAGCAGAGTTGATCTAGCCACCCGAGATGATCTAGTTTGCGACCTGAGTTGATCTAGTTGGTGACCCGAGTTGATCTGCCTGTTGACCTAATTTTGTCAAGTGATCTAGCGACCAGAGCTGATCAAGCCGAGCGGAACCGAACCGGTCGAGCTCTCCGGGGAGCGGCGGGGCGGGATCGGCGCCGAGCTCGCTCCCGGGCGGGGTCGAAACTCGCGGAAAAAAAATGAACAAAGGAGGCCCCGTACGAGGATAAGAACGAAAAAACCAGAGTTAAATTAAAAAAAAAAAAAAAAAAAAAAAAAAAATTACTTTCGGGTCATACGTGTAGCCACGCCCAGCTCGCCCGCGGACGGGATCCCCATCGAGCTCGTCGAGCCGAGCGGCGCTCGCGGGCGGGGTCCGATCCGAGCGGAACCGAACCGGTCGAGCTCTCCGGGGAGCGGCGGGGCGGGATCGGCGCCGAGCTCGCTCCCGGGCGGGGTCGAAACTCGCGGAAAAAAAATGAACAAAGGAGGCCCCGTACGAGGATAAGAACGAAAAAACCAGAGTTAAAAAAAAAAAAAAAAAAAAAAAAAAAAAAAAAAAAAAAAAAAACTTTCGGGTCATACGTGTAGCCACGCCCAGCTCGCCCGCGGACGGGATCCCCATCGAGCTCGTCGAGCCGAGCGGCGCTCGCGGGCGGGGTCCGATCCGAGCGGAACCGAACCGGTCGAGCTCTCCGGGGAGCGGCGGGGCGGGATCGGCGCCGAGCTCGCTCCGGGGCGGGGTCGAAACTCGCGGAAAAAAAATGAACAAAGGAGGCTCCGTACGAGGATAAGAACGAAAAAACCAGAGTTTTAAAAAAAAAAAAAAAAAAAATTACATTCGGGTCATACGTGTAGCCACGCCCAGCTCGCCCGCGGACGGGATCCCCATCGAGCTCGTCGAGCCGAGCGGCGCTCGCGGGCGGGGTCCGATCCGAGCGGAACCGAACCGGTCGAGCTCTCCGGGGAGCGGCGGGGCGGGATCGGCGCCGAGCTCGCTCCCGGGCGGGGTCGAAACTCGCGGAAAAAAAATGAACAAAGGAGGCTCCGTACGAGGATAAGAACGAAAAAACCAGAGTTAAAAAAAAAAAAAAAAAAAAAATTACATTCGGGTCATACGTGTAGCCACGCCCAGCTCGCCCGCGGACGGGATCCCATTCGAGCTCGTCGAGCCGAGCGGCGCTCGCGGGCGGGGTCCGATCCGAGCGGAACCGAACCGGTCGAGCTCTCCGGGGAGCGGCGGGGCGGGATCGGCGCCGAGCTCGCTCCGGGGCGGGGTCGAAACTCGCGGAAAAAAAATGAACAAAGGAGGCTCCGTACGAGGATAAGAACGAAAAAACCAGAGTTAAAAAAAAAAAAAAAAAAAAAAAAATACATTCGCGTCATACGTGTAGCCACGCCCAGCTCGCCCGCGGACGGGATCCCCATCGAGCTCGTCGAGCCGAGCGGCGCTCGCGGGCGGGGTCCGATCCGAGCGGAACCGAACCGGTCGAGCTCTCCGGGGAGCGGCGGGGCGGGATCGGCGCCGAGCTCGCTCCCGGGCGGGGTCGAAACTCGCGGAAAAAAAATGAACAAAGGAGGCTCCGTACGAGGATAAGAACGAAAAAACCAGAGTTAAAAAAAAAAAAAAAAAAAAAAAAAAATACATTCGCGTCATACGTGTAGCCACGCCCAGCTCGCCCGCGGACGGGATCCCCATCGAGCTCGTCGAGCCGAGCGGCGCTCGCGGGCGGGGTCCGATCCGAGCGGAACCGAACCGGTCGAGCTCTCCGGGGAGCGGCGGGGCGGGATCGGCGCCGAGCTCGCTCCCGGGCGGGGTCGAAACTCGCGGAAAAAAAATGAACAAAGGAGGCTCCGTACGAGGATAAGAACGAAAAAACCAGAGTTAAAAAAAAAAAAAAAAAAAAAAAAAAAATTACATTCGGGTCATACGTGTAGCCACGCCCAGCTCGCCCGCGGACGGGATCCCCATCGAGCTCGTCGAGCCGAGCGGCGCTCGCGGGCGGGGTCCGATCCGAGCGGAACCGAACCGGTCGAGCTCTCCGGGGAGCGGCGGGGCGGGATCGGCGCCGAGCTCGCTCCCGGGCGGGGTCGAAACTCGCGGAAAAAAAATGAACAAAGGAGGCCCCGTACGAGGATAAGAACGAAAAAACCAGAGTTAAAAAAAAAAAAAAAAAAAAAAAAAATTACTTTCGGGTCATACGTGTAGCCACGCCCAGCTCGCCCGCGGACGGGATCCCCATCGAGCTCGTCGAGCCGAGCGGCGCTCGCGGGCGGGGTCCGATCCGAGCGGAACCGAACCGGTCGAGCTCTCCGGGGAGCGGCGGGGCGGGATCGGCGCCGAGCTCGCTCCGGGGCGGGGTCGAAACTCGCGGAAAAAAAATGAACAAAGGAGGCTCCGTACGAGGATAAGAACGAAAAAACCAGAGTTAAAAAAAAAAAAAAAAAAAAAAAAAATACATTCGCGTCATACGTGTAGCCACGCCCAGCTCGCCCGCGGACGGGATCCCCATCGAGCTCGTCGAGCCGAGCGGCGCTCGCGGGCGGGGTCCGATCCGAGCGGAACCGAACCGGTCGAGCTCTCCGGGGAGCGGCGGGGCGGGATCGGCGCCGAGCTCGCTCCCGGGCGGGGTCGAAACTCGCGGAAAAAAAATGAACAAAGGAGGCTCCGTACGAGGATAAGAACGAAAAAACCAGAGTTAAAAAAAAAATTAAAAAAAAAAAATTACATTCGGGTCATACGTGTAGCCACGCCCAGCTCGCCCGCGGACGGGATCCCCATCGAGCTCGTCGAGCCGAGCGGCGCTCGCGGGCGGGGTCCGATCCGAGCGGAACCGAACCGGTCGAGCTCTCCGGGGAGCGGCGAGGCGGGATCGGCGCCGAGCTCGCTCCCGGGCGGGGTCGAAACTCGCGGAAAAAAAATGAACAAAGGAGGCTCCGTACGAGGATAAGAACGAAAAAACCAGAGTTAAAAAAAAAAAAAAAAAAAAAAAAAAATTACATTCGGGTCATACGTGTAGCCACGCCCAGCTCGCCCGCGGACGGGATCCCCATCGAGCTCGTCGAGCCGAGCGGCGCTCGCGGGCGGGGTCCGATCCGAGCGGAACCGAACCGGTCGAGCTCTCCGGGGAGCGGCGGGGCGGGATCGGCGCCGAGCTCGCTCCCGGGCGGGGTCGAAACTCGCGGAAAAAAAATGAACAAAGGAGGCTCCGTACGAGGATAAGAACGAAAAAACCAGAGTTTTAAAAAAAAAAAAAAAAAAAAATTACATTCGGGTCATACGTGTAGCCACGCCCAGCTCGCCCGCGGACGGGATCCCCATCGAGCTCGTCGAGCCGAGCGGCGCTCGCGGGCGGGGTCCGATCCGAGCGGAACCGAACCGGTCGAGCTCTCCGGGGAGCGGCGGGGCGGGATCGGCGCCGAGCTCGCTCCCGGGCGGGGTCGAAACTCGCGGGAAAAAAATGAACAAAGGAGGCTCCGTACGAGGATAAGAACGAAAAAACCAGAGTTAAAAAAAAAAAAAAAAAAAAAAAAAAAAATTACATTCGGGTCATACGTGTAGCCACGCCCAGCTCGCCCGCGGACGGGATCCCCATCGAGCTCGTCGAGCCGAGCGGCGCTCGCGGGCGGGGTCCGATCGGAGCGGAACCGAACCGGTCGAGCTCTCCGGGGAGCGGCGGGGCGGGATCGGCGCCGAGCTCGCTCCCGGGCGGGGTCGAAACTCGCGGAAAAAAAATGAACAAAGGAGGCTCCGTACGAGGATAAGAACGAAAAAACCAGAGTTAAAAAAAAAAAAAAAAAAAAAAATTACATTCGGGTCATACGTGTAGCCACGCCCAGCTCGCCCGCGGACGGGATCCCCATCGAGCTCGTCGAGCCGAGCGGCGCTCGCGGGCGGGGTCCGATCCGAGCGGAACCGAACCGGTCGAGCTCTCCGGGGAGCGGCGGGGCGGGATCGGCGCCGAGCTCGCTCTCGGGCGGGGTCGAAACTCGCGGAAAAAAAATGAACAAAGGAGGCCCCGTACGAGGATAAGAACGAAAAAACCAGAGTTAAAAAAAAAAAAAAAAAAAAAAAAAAAAAAAAAAAAAAAAAACTTTCGGGTCATACGTGTAGCCACGCCCAGCTCGCCCGCGGACGGGATCCCCATCGAGCTCGTCGAGCCGAGCGGCGCTCGCGGGCGGGGTCCGATCCGAGCGGAACCGAACCGGTCGAGCTCTCCGGGGAGCGGCGGGGCGGGATCGGCGCCGAGCTCGCTCCGGGGCGGGGTCGAAACTCGCGGAAAAAAAATGAACAAAGGAGGCTCCGTACGAGGATAAGAACGAAAAAACCAGAGTTTTAAAAAAAAAAAAAAAAAAATTACATTCGGGTCATACGTGTAGCCACGCCCAGCTCGCCCGCGGACGGGATCCCCATCGAGCTCGTCGAGCCGAGCGGCGCTCGCGGGCGGGGTCCGATCCGAGCGGAACCGAACCGGTCGAGCTCTCCGGGGAGCGGCGGGGCGGGATCGGCGCCGAGCTCGCTCCCGGGCGGGGTCGAAACTCGCGGAAAAAAAATGAACAAAGGAGGCTCCGTACGAGGATAAGAACGAAAAAACCAGAGTTAAAAAAAAAAAAAAAAAAAAAATTACATTCGGGTCATACGTGTAGCCACGCCCAGCGCGCCCGCGGACGGGATCCCCATCGAGCTCGTCGAGCCGAGCGGCGCTCGCGGGCGGGGTCCGATCCGAGCGGAACCGAACCGGTCGAGCTCTCCGGGGAGCGGCGGGGCGGGATCGGCGCCGAGCTCGCTCCGGGGCGGGGTCGAAACTCGCGGAAAAAAAATGAACAAAGGAGGCTCCGTACGAGGATAAGAACGAAAAAACCAGAGTTAAAAAAAAAAAAAAAAAAAAAAAAAATACATTCGCGTCATACGTGTAGCCACGCCCAGCTCGCCCGCGGACGGGATCCCCATCGAGCTCGTCGAGCCGAGCGGCGCTCGCGGGCGGGGTCCGATCCGAGCGGAACCGAACCGGTCGAGCTCTCCGGGGAGCGGCGGGGCGGGATCGGCGCCGAGCTCGCTCCCGGGCGGGGTCGAAACTCGCGGAAAAAAAATGAACAAAGGAGGCTCCGTACGAGGATAAGAACGAAAAAACCAGAGTTAAAAAAAAAATTAAAAAAAAAAAATTACATTCGGGTCATACGTGTAGCCACGCCCAGCTCGCCCGCGGACGGGATCCCCATCGAGCTCGTCGAGCCGAGCGGCGCTCGCGGGCGGGGTCCGATCCGAGCGGAACCGAACCGGTCGAGCTCTCCGGGGAGCGGCGGGGCGGGATCGGCGCCGAGCTCGCTCCCGGGCGGGGTCGAAACTCGCGGGAAAAAAATGAACAAAGGAGGCTCCGTACGAGGATAAGAACGAAAAAACCAGAGTTAAAAAAAAAAAAAAAAAAAAAAAAAAATTACATTCGGGTCATACGTGTAGCCACGCCCAGCTCGCCCGCGGACGGGATCCCCATCGAGCTCGTCGAGCCGAGCGGCGCTCGCGGGCGGGGTCCGATCCGAGCGGAACCGAACCGGTCGAGCTCTCCGGGGAGCGGCGGGGCGGGATCGGCGCCGAGCTCGCTCCCGGGCGGGGTCGAAACTCGCGGAAAAAAAATGAACAAAGGAGGCTCCGTACGAGGATAAGAACGAAAATACCAGAGTTAAAAAAAAAAAAAAAAAAAAAAAAAAAAAT